>NDGN011026929.1:0-11636 GCA_002564285.1 Tympanoctomys barrerae | reverse complement strand
CAATGTGTTAATTATTGAAACTGTCCTAGCGATTTGATTTGACACTGTCTCATTGCTATTTGTTTCTCAATAAAATTATGGGAAAAAATAAAGTCAGGCTTGGGTATCAAAGTAAAATAAATAAAATGTAGGCTTGATGATATTATTCAGATGTGGTGAGGCCCATAGATCTGAAGACTGGCATTAGTTTATGATGTGCAGTTCTTGAGAAGAGGGATATTCTATACCATGGAAAGCTACATATGTAAGTGCTGAGTTTGGTCAGGAAGCAGAAGGAGGAGGGGAAATCATGAACAAGTGCTGTGATTGTTGTTTCTGTTGAAGGAATAGGTAAAGCAAAATAAGCCACTAGAGGATTGCCTGGTTTGAGTTATTTCAGCAGGGTCAGGGTTCCAGGGCTGATCCTGTTTGGTACTTAGTCCTAGGTGATCAGAGCAATGGGTTATAAGAGTTAAATAAAATTTATAGCTAGGCAATATGGGATTTGGACTGGTAGGTTTACTATCTGTAGAAGTTGTTTGGCCAGAGCAGGGGAGGTCTCTTAAAGACTAGAAAGGCCCAAATACCAGCCACCAGAAAAAACAAATTAGAAAAATGATCCTAGATTTTCTTCAGCTCCTTTAGTGATGGGATTCTTATCTTCCTCTCCATTTAACTTTATCTTTCCCATTTCTTCTGAGTTAATTTGATATTTTCTTTTCATACTTGTAAATTAAACTTTCAATCAATCCTGAAACCACTACTCCATCAGAGTTCTCATGATGGCCATGTTTACTTAAACTACCAGATGTAGCACTATATTAGTGTTATGGTTTGTGTTGGTTTGTGTGTGGTAGATGTTTCTGCAAAGCCTCATGTGGTCATAGATGGGGTTTTTCAGAGGTGGCTGGATCTAGAGTGTGTGACTAATTCATGGTGCAATAATAGGATTAAGGATGTGTAATTACTACACTGATTTGGCAACTTCTCTAAGTCAGGTGGCCTAGATAGAATATAAAAGGGGAAGGAAGAAGCTGCCATGGTAGCTTGCTGCTGGTCACTTGTTTTTCTGTCTTCTCCCTCCCATGAACTATTTCTCCTCCACCATGCCACCCTGTCTTGGAGGCAGCCAATTATGGCAAAAATCCTTGAGCTAAACAAACCTTTCCTCCTTTAATTTTAGGAGCAGAGTATTTTGTCTCAGCAATGAGAAAATTAACTAAGACGATTAGTTTAATATGTTGCAGATCAACTTGGAATGGGTTCTCCAAAATTTCCCTCTCTATGTACCTACCTCTTATTCTACTTCAACTTCCTGTTAAATACTCCAGCTATTGAGGTATATTCATGTTTATTCAATCCCAGGACACCAAGAAATTCTTTCCATCCATCCTCTCTATTTGAGTCCTTGATCTCCACTGATCCTTATTAATTTCCAATTGTTATTGATCAAATGATATATTATCCAGTTTAACCACTTCTCCACACTTAATTCTATCATGTAATTTGCAGGTCTGCTTACCTCTCTTCAATTAGAACCAACAAATTTATCCCTGTACTCTAAATAATTTATACTTTGCTGATAGATAAGCGTTCCATAAATATGTCTCACTATGACCATCTCTTTCATTGATTTTTTTCATGTCCACTGAATGAGGAAATAGATGATTCCACGATTATGGATATTCATGGTAAGGCTTTTGTCCTTCTTTTTGATGACCTTGGGTCATATCTTCCATGGCCCAATATTAACTTTCTCAAGAGAGAGCTATATAGCTCTATATAGGCACTCATATATTGTCTTGCTTCTGTAAATTTGTATACCATAGATGGTAAGATTCTTCATGGAAAGGTCTGTGTGTTTTTCAAATTTACATTTTCTTTAATGATTAGCAAAGAATATTATAAATAGAAGGTGTTAGCAATTATTTTTGATGGAATAGAGGCTCGAATCCCCTTGGCAGGTACTTTGGTCCTTTAGCTAGGTGCTTAATTAGATGCTAGTTAAAAAAAAAAAAACAAAAAACAGGTAAGGTATTTTATAAGTAATTGAACAGACCCAAGCAGGTACTCTACAAATATGCATTGAATCAAACAGTTAAAAGTTCCCAATTGTTACATGTGCTTTAATTTGCATTGCATCTTGTACTATAAGCTTTCCTTATGCTTTCAGCTTACATTTAATGTTATAAAAGGGTTAAACAAATGTGATATGTCACGTCCCAGAGGGGAGGGAAAGTGAGATGAATTAAGTTGTTTATATAAAAGCCAAATAAACCCTAGAAACAAAAATAGTCTAATACATCACAAACTCCTACACATTGCAGGCTTTGTGAAGGCAGCGACATTATCTCGCCTGGAGGTGGTGAGGGGGCGGAGAACAGTGGAAATCTGATTTATGATCCTCTGTTGAGTCAGTTGGCTGCTCCTTAGTTATTCACCAAGTGGGATCAGTGCAGGTGAGAGGAAAAGGAAAGCAGAGTCATAGGAGTTCAGAAGCAGAAAGACTGTGAGAGCTTATCTGGTTCCATCACGTATTCATGGCTGGAGACTGCCCTAAGTACTACTGACTCGCGGCTTCTGTCTAACATCCCACTGAGATAGATGATTGTTCTGTGGAGGACTTGCATGTTACTTTAGGACAGACCTAATTATTTGGAAATCCCTCTTTCTACTGAGTGGAAATATGCTTCCCATAACATGTACCCAGTGGCCCTCATTCTGTCCTCTTGAGTAACACAGAATGGAATCAACTCATCTTTCTTACAACTGCAGTCATTGAAATAACGGATTCTTACTATCATGTCCTCTATCTGTCTTTGTTAGAGGCTAAACAGAAGTTTCCATTCCCCACATAAATAATTCCAAAGTACTTTGTCTGTATCTTCCATTTGGAATTTATATCATGAATATTAATTTATCTGTATTTCTCTTCTCTTTTCTCCTTTTTTGTGCTGATTTAAAATGAGGATTTCCACCACTCTCCTTGATCTCAAATCTTACTCTGTTGGCCATCTTCCTCAAAATCAACCTTGTAAGTGCAATGGGTCCTTTAAGTTCTCAAAGAGAAAAGGACAGGAGGAAATCATTCTCTTTTTCTTAAATTGACATGTTATTTGAATAATATTCTTTTAAAAATTATATATAATAATTACATATTTATGACCAGTGTGATGTTTATAAGTATTCAATATATAATCTTCAAATAAGTGTAATTAGCCTTTCTGTCCCCCTTAAAAATGTATCATCTCTTTGTTGTGAAATTTTCATTTTCCTCTCTTAAAATTCTTCATAAAACATTTACTAAATACTTTTTGACCTATGGTAACTCTGCTGTGACATAGAACATTACGATATTCCTCCTATAAAACTGGATTTTGGTATCTGTCATTCAACCTCTCTGTGGCTGTTTCTTCCTTCCTTCCTTCCTAGGCTGTAAGACTCTGGCTCTCTTTCTACATGAAATCTAGAGAATTTGGATTGACTAAATTTTTTAGAATGTGTGAGAATAGTTCTCTGAGGGCAGCTTCAAATCACAATTTGTTAATTCCAGCAAAGCTGGAACTAATGCTTTAGAGCACGGAGTCAAGTAGGGCCTGTAGGACCTGCCTCCTGAACCCTGCTTCCTGTAGTGTATAGAGTGACCTCAGATTCTGAATGGAGTACTTGGCTTTTATGTGAAATTTCATTTATGTACTTTTGTACTCTTCTCCCCACCCCAAATCCTTTAGGAATTCCCTAGGACTTGAGTCTATTCTTCAGTGAAATTTTCTGTCATCTTCCATTTGATAAATATTATATATTAAGCTTTAAGTAAAACTATAAACAGGCTAGAACCAAGAACCAGATCCACTGGGCTGTCATTTGGAACTCCCTTCATGTGGAAATGGAGTATTAATCAATATTATTTAAGTTCCACTGCCCTAATCTTTCTGAAAACTGTTAACAGTGTTATTAGTCAGCAAACGTTTCTTCATGCTTCCCTCAAGACTGTCTTAAAAGTCTTGGTAACAGCCGTGCTCAAATTTGAATATGGTCATACTATACCATGTCTTGCCAAATTTCTTTATGAGAAGGAGAAGCAACTGTATTTTGTCTAAATGAGCCCATGGTGGTTCTTCCAATTTGAATACATGTGCTGCCGAAGCGAGCACTCCCATGGTGGTTCTTAAGAATCATCACATTCTGTCCTTTATGGGGTGTCATAAAATTATAATGAATGCTTAATTTTTTAAAAAAATTATTACAGTAACAGTGGTGAAAGTTTAAAATTTAATAATATTTATTACAGTAAAAGGCATATTGCCAATAAAGGCACCTATCCTGTTGTTCTTTCACTTTTTAAAAGCAGTTCTGGAAATCTTTCATGAATGTTTTTAGTGGTGCTATTGTGACTGCCTTGACATCCTGAATCAGCTCGAAGTATTTACCTTTAATTGTCTGTTTGTCTTTTGGAAAAGCCAGAAGTCACATGGTGTCAAGCCTGTTGCAGCAAGGGGACAAGGACCCACATCCTCTACAGAAATTGCTCTAAATGTTTTGAAGCAAGTCAGGATATTCACGCACCCATGAAAAGACAGCCAAGAGAAAGGACTTCAAAAATTGTTTCAGAAAGGGGCAGGAACAATGTGACAAGTGTGTTCAAATCAAGAGGGAGTATTTTGAACAAGATTAGTGGCAATGTGTCTTTTACTGCAATTCATTTAAAAACGTTTATTTAAACATTCATATCATATTTTGCTCATACCTCATATGTGAACACTGCTTACAAATTATTAGCCTATAATTAAAAAAATCTTAATCTTAATTCTCATTTGGTGCCTTTTGTCATTTGAATGTTACAAAGACTGTCTTATTATACCACTATTGAAATTGAACTTATTGTGGATTGAAAGTTTATTTAATTTTTTTTCATACACTCAGATTTCATTTTTTAAAATAATATAGAAAACCTTATTTATGTTTCCAGTACAGAGCAGAAAACCCAATAAAGCCAGAATTACTTGTAAACAGAAAAATGGCTGCTGCTAAATCATGAATCATAACAGCAGCTTCTTTCAATAAATTAAATGGTTGAGAACAATGCTTTAAAAAATTTCAGATGCTTCCTTAAATCTATTTTCCTCAATATTTTACTCTTGCATATCACAAACTAAGACATAAAAGTTCTGCTGAATACACTCAGATTTCTAATTATCTCTAAAAAATAATTTTCTATGTGTACAACATTGCTAGCTAGTACCACTTTCTAGGATGTTAGAAATGTTTGATTTCTATACTAACATAGCATTCAGTAGTCACCACAGGTTATTGAGTATTTGCAGTAACTCAATAAGTAAGGAATAGTTAATTTTAATCTGGCTAATTTTAAGTTTAAATTCTTATGTGTGGGGCTGGGGAGATAGCTCAGTAGAATAGGTGCTTGCCTGGCAAGCGCAAGGACCTGAATTACTTTTGTATCTTATTTATTCTTTCAGTTTCTTTTTTATATAATAGATTTATTACTCAGCTCTAACAAAAGACAAATTAGAGGCTTGTATAGGTAAATGCATACAACTAGATTTTTTTTTTTTTATGGTACCAGAGAATGAACTCAGGACCTTGTGCTTGTCAGGCAGGTGCTTATTCTACTGAGCTATCTTCCTGGCCCAAAATCAGAATTTATTTATTTATCTATTTGTATACTTTTGTGGATACAGCTAGAGATCATACTCATAAATGAAATAAATCAGAACCGCATGTGTAAACACTTAGAACAAAATTTTAGGATTCAGTATGCTACTCAGGAAGAACCATTCCAGCAAAGGATAGCTGAGCGTTTACAAAGGAAAAAGCAGTATATTTGGTCCCTCTTTCACAGCACACCTCTTTCTCACTCCATACAACCTTTTCTTCACCCTTCCAGTTTGGAGATCAACTCTTGAGATTTCACAGTCTGGATACAGTTTTGATAAAAGAAGGGATATCTTCAATTAGAAAAGCATAGGATGTTAACAAGAAATTAATGCTTACTGCAGGAATACATTAATTAAATCAATTACTCCAATGTTGGAGTGACAGAATATTAGAGAAATTTATGCTATACCAAAGACCTGACAAAATTAGGACTGATGGAATTTTTACACAAAGGTACAAGGGAGAGATGGGATTCATATCAACATCTTTGACTTTCAGCCTGGATGGCTGTAGGGGCATGTCATGGCTTACGTGGTGATACATGTGTGTGCCTGCATGTGTATAAATACACATAAAGAATCATGTAATATGTGTAGGGAAATTTCTACCTGTAGGGACATACATTCTTTTCCACACCCGAGTTTGTGGTGCACATTTCCTGCTGAATTATTGTGACAAGGAAACAGCAAGGAGCTCTAGGATTTGTTAACTGTGCAGCTGTTGGGAGCTGAATGCTTTATCTTCAATAATCCATAGAGTACTGACAGAGGACACCAAGAGTTCTGTGAAAAGCTGATCTACACACAGTGTCTTGGAACCCTCTGGCCCCTGTGGTGCTCAAACTCTATGGAGCTGGAGCTTAGGTTGGCCTGACCAGCGAAGCTCACTCATTCACTGAGTCACAGTGATGAACCTGAAGCACCACTTGGCCTCTCACTTTTTGTTTCCTTGCTAACAGCCTCAAAGACTGACACAGTGGACAGAACAGTCTCCTAGGGGTATTTGCTTGGAACACTGGCATTGATAAATGGTCAAGTGTTTTGAAAAAATAACTCCTAAACACTGTTATTTTCTGCCTCCTGATAGCCCTGGCTCATTTATAGATTCAATTCCCTTGTTTTTTGACAGGCTTGGAAGAGGAGCAATTAACTCTCGCCATTGTATTCTAAGTAATTACTGATTACCCATACCTTCTCTGTACAGAATGTGGAATGGAAACCAAAACCAGTGACCTGTGGGTGGTTTCTAATGTTTGTGGCTACCTCAGTTCTCTTTATGCCTATGCCGCTTAACTGTCCCCATTCAGTGATGATGGAGGATAGTACCCTTGGGTTCAGAGGAAGGAGCCCCGAGGCCCTTCCTGCATCATTGCACTCATGAACTCTGAGCTTGCTAAGACAGTGCAATAAATTCTTGGGGCAGATGGGTGGCAGAAGTTTCCAGAGCTGTTTTCTCTTTGTGTCCTAGAACCAATCATTTTGTATCTTGTCCTTTGGCTCCTCTTTGAAAGGCAAATATAGAAAAAAGCAGGAAGAAAATAGGTCACATGGCTGTACTTCTGCCACAAAGGTTTTTATTTTGTACAATTTGGCAAATACTCAACATCCTAAATATAATGCTTGATAAATTCTCTGCCTCCCCCAAGATGAGCAAACCCATATTCTCCATAGTGAGTAATGCTACTTTCCTGCTTCCCTCTGTTTTTCCTTCCTGCCCTCTTTCCATTTGATGAGTACTGACACAGCAATGCCTACTATGTACTGGGCACCAGGCAGGTGGTGACATTGCCTAGCAGATGTGGAGGCCAGCATAGAGCCCCTCTGAAGCCAGCTTCTCTGCGCTGCTGCTTTTTCTTCCTGGAGCAGCAGGAAGACCCTAGCACTCCAACATGGTTTACTGAAAGGAGAGGTGCAGGTTTTAGCAGATGGAAGGAGATTTACTGTGATCATGGGAGAGTTTAGGAATAAGAAGGGAAGCCCAAGGGGGTAAAAGGAAACAAGAAATTAATAGTTCTTATGTAACATATTTAAAAGTTGGCTGCTTTTGTGTTAAAACCATTAGACATGATTAACACTCTGGCAACACAATAAATAAGAGCCTTAGTTCTTTTGAGAGAATTCTGGGTGGTGGGTGGAGAGAACAGAAGGAGAAGCGTAATTAGAGGGTAGGTGGAGAGGCAGGGGGGCACTTCCAAAGTGTTTACTTGGGGGACTTGCTTTCTTAGCACACAGTGCAGCCAGCTTACCCCTCCACTGTTACGTGCTCAGTGATGCTTTATTCTTGTTCCGTAATTGAGGAAGATTATAGTTTAGAAGTAGTATTTAAAAATGGATTATCTAAATGTATACTGCTTATTATGTTGGCTCAGTGCATAATGTGTATAGGTTTTAAAGTATTTTAAAGATTAAGTTGTAATTAATTTTTTATCACTTTAATTTTGTATGTTGTTTCCTACAATCCTAGGTCTGTGGATTTTCTAACAGAAATTTTCTAAAGATTCCTGAATATTTTTATCCAGGAACTTTGAACTACCTGTTGGCAAAACTCATGTGGATCCAATCTAAATGAAGATATGAATATAATAAGGAAAAGTGATGGTTTTCCTTGACAAAATTCCTTATTTTTTTAAAGACATGGTTTAAAAAAAAAAAAAAAAAGGTAGTTTTGACAGGCCTTGAATGTGTGGTGACCCTTCTGCTTCAGTTACTCAAGTGGGATTACTGGCATGTACCACTGCCTTTCTTACATGCATTTTAAAGTTTATATTATGATTACTGGAACTAGTTTTTTAAACTAACCTCTTTGTAAAAAGTAGGCTTGGGGAATTAAGGGGTGGTGAAGCTTCTTTTTGCAAAACTGTAAACAATAAGCTGAATTCATATTATACATCCTTAATATTTACCAAATTAGCTATAAATGGGAGGTTTCATGACCATGACAATTACTTTTTATACTATAATATATTCAAAATGAGGCCTTTGTTGGCTTAATTCAGTTTTGTCTTGTTTTTTTTAAAACGTATTTGGTGCAGGGTCTCATTATGCAGCTTGGACTTGTAATGATTCTCCTGTTTTCAGCCTCCTCAGCACTGGGATTACAGGTATGCACCACCATGCCTGGTCTCAGGGGCCAGCTTAGTGTGAATGGGGGTGGGGCTGCTGTGGCATGTGGTATCTGGGATCATGTGCTTGCCTAAGCAAGTGCTTAGTCCTCTGAGCTATTTCGCCGGCTCTAATTCATTATTTTAATAGCACTCAGGAAAGTGTTTTGTGGATTTCTATGAAAAAAAAACAAAAAAGATAAATGTCAAATAATTTAAGAGCCAGAATATCATGTGTCAACACTAAAAGAGACTGATTTCAAAGCTTTTTCTGTGATTTTACATAAATAGCTCTGTGTTGATAATTTTCTTTCTGACAATGCTAAATTTTATCTGAGGCATGCGTTCTCACAAAAGAATGAATATTGAGAAATCCCCTCTATCCTTTGTGTTTCAGAAAACTGCTAAAGACAGAAAGCCATCCTCTCTCATATAATTTAGATAAGATTCCTGGATGCTCCCCTTGTTTCCTTGCAAGAGGGCCAGATTCTGTTTTGTCCCCATTGGTCAACTTGAACAAATAAATACTCACTGAACTTTGATCCAGTTTCTCTGATGACTCCAGGATAATGAACTCAGGCCCAACCTCAACTCCAGGCTGTACATACCTTTCCAGGACAGACAGCTCCTCCAGAGAGGGGCTGGGCTGGCCTCACACTAAAAATTTCACTTAACTACCATCTGATTGTACCCCCTCTCCTTTCATTCCTCTTACATGATTTTGGAAGCCATGCTTCCTTCTCTATAAGACAAAACTCTTTTGCCTACTCCTGAGGCACTTGAAGATCTTATAACAGGGCTTTTCTTACAGCAACCATCCCTCTTTATCTACTGAATAGCCCTCCCCCACTACAGCCTTTGCAATCACATTTTGGATAAAGTCTCTTCCTTCCAAGTCCACTTTTGTGTTGCTTTAATGTTACTGACATTCATTAGATACTGTGTCTCAAAGAACTTTGGGGAAGGAAAAATTTCCCTGAGAGCTTTTATGAAAATAATTAACCTAAAATTTCTTCATGCTGTTTCAGTGTATTAGAGTAAATTATGAGGAAAAACTTAATAAAACTTTTCCCATATACTCTGCCTTCAGAAACTCCCAATATTTCTTGTATTTGATTCATATTTTGTTCAATAATCTATGCTAAAAACATAATCTAGAATAAACGGCTCCATAGCCATCTTATTATTGTAAAGAGGTGATACAATAGACCTTTGGTGTTGAAGGTTTGCATCTAATTGCTATTATTAGAAAGAAAGCATGAAGGTCAATGGAATGAGATGCTCTGTAGTTTCTTGAGGCAAGAAGTGAAAGTATATGCTCCGTGAGTATGGTATGGGTGGAAGTGAGAAATTCGGTAGTCTGAACCTCACTGTGACCTTTATTTCCTGGATCTTGGGTTAACAGAGTTATAATGTTTCATTTATGTTCACTTATTTTTGTAGTGATTTGGAATACTGACATTCTGCTCTAAGGGAGAAAAGTTTTCTCCTACTCTTTTTGGGAAACTGCAAGATAAACTGACAAAAGACAGATTACCTAGAGAAAAATGCATGCATGTTTTGAGATATATCCCTAGCCTTTTACTTTTTTATTGTTTATTTTAAAACAGGAGCTTGCCTAGGCTGGGCTTGAACTTGTGACCCTCCCGCTTCAGCCTTCCCAAGTACTTGGATTACCGACGTGCACTGCCACCCCTGGCCATTTTATTTTTAATTTCTGTTCCTAGAAGTTCCATAGAAGGGAAAATTTCTGGCTACTTAGGGACTTATCTAGCATTTTAACAAAAGGTAATAAATATCTGAACTAAAGGTAGCAAATTGTAGGAGGGTAACTAAGAAATGCGTGGTAAATAATGATTATTCACTGAGATTCATTATGAACATAAAAATCATTCTCTTCTTGGTATAGCAAGGGAAGTACTTTTATAAAGGGAAAGTTATGGTTTGATTCCAGGCAGCAAGGAAAAGATAGAGGGCAGAGAAATCTTTCTGGTTCTGCTATTTCTTTATTGTCTTCAATTCCAAATAGTCCATATGCTAATGTGGCATAATTTAGGGTGGCTTTTCTCATCTCCATCATTGCTGATTTTTATAGCTCCCGCATCATGTAGGATTCTTTACTATATTAATAAAGCAGAGCCTTGTCCTGCAGCTCTAGAGGTAAAGTAGCTTCATTGGTCTTCTCTATGATTTGGTAGCAGAATGGCTGACAGGTTAGGTAAGGGGGGAAGCTTTTTCTCTTGATTCTCTTCCCAAGGTCAAAGTAGGTAGACAGTCTCTTTACTTTGCAAAGCATTCTTCATGTGGCTGCTACTTATCCCGTTGGGTTTAATTCTGCTTTTAATGAGCTGCACACCTGTGTCCCTGGCTGGCTGCCCTCTGCACAGTGGGAAGAAGTGAGGGAGGTGAATTCCTCCTTCATTCTGAGCCCTAGCATTTGGAGCTGTATCTGCCTGTATTTTGCTGAACATCCCAAGGGTGGCTAGTATTCTGAACTTCTTCCCATTATGCTAAGCAACTAACACAGTCTTTGTTATGCAGATGGAGGTTAAAGACAGTGAAATTTCTCAGTTAAACACAGGCTCACCACAGTCCAGCGCATTTGCCAATCACACAATGTGTTTAAGGAAACATGCTTAAGTTTTGATTTCATTTGGTTTGGTTTGGTTAATTTTCTGCTTAAGAAATTTACTGAAACTCACCTTGGAGGAGAGGGTGGTGAATATTGCTGAAGGTATGGATTTGGAGACAGACTCATAGTAAAAAATGTAAAACAAGTCAACAGAGCTGCTGTAGACACTGTCAACCCATCAATCATTGGGCCGGGGAGATAGCTCGGTAGAATAAGTGCTTGCCTGGCAAGTGCAAGGGCCTGAGTTCA
>NDGN011026572.1:0-17332 GCA_002564285.1 Tympanoctomys barrerae | reverse complement strand
CCTGGATGCTTAGAACGTGTTATCACCTCAGTTCCCATAGGAGTGAATTGGAAAGGAAACATCCTTCTCTAGTTCCTCAGCACTACTGTCTGGAATGTCACCAACTTCACTGATGCTTTGTCTTAGGAGACTGAATTAGTTCCCACTTTTTGGATAGTGGCTCTTTGTGCATTACTTGTGTTACGGAAGTGAAGTTTTAGACAGAGATCTGTGTTTTGCTTATGCGTGAACAGGCATTGGAGTGCCCTGAAACACAAAGCATCTAGAGCTTAGCTTGCTGTTCTCCTTGCAGATCTCACCCTTCAAAATACAAATCATGGAGCAGAAGTAATCAATTCTTCTTGAAATCTGGAATCTTAGAATGTGTTACAACATCAGTTCCCTTAGGAATGAAATGGAGGGAAATCATCCTTCTCTACTTCCTCTGCACTATAAGCTGGAAAGTCACCAACTTCAAGAATGCTTTTTCTTAGGAGACTGAATGAGTTGCTACTCTTGGAAAAATGGAGCTTTGTTAATTACTTCATTTACCAAAGTAAAGTTTTACCCAGGCCTGTGTATTTTGCTGTATGCATTAACAGGCATTGGAATCCCCTCTTCTCAAAGAAGCAGGATCTTAGCTTGCTGTTCTCCATAAAGAACTCACTATTAGAAACTCAAATCCTGGAACAGAGTCAATCAGCTCTTCTTGGTAAGCTTGATGCTTACAACATGTTACCAACTCAGTTCCCACAGCAATGAAAAGGAGAGAAATCATAGTTCTATAGTTCCTCTGCACACCAAAATGGAAAGTCACCAATCTCATGAAAGCTTTTTTGTAGGAGTCTGAATGAGTTGCTACTCTTGGCAAAATTGGGTTTTGTGAGCCATTTCAGTTACCAAATTGAGGTTTTAGCCAGAGATCTGTTTTGCTCTATGCAGGAATAGGCATTGGAGTGCTCAGCTTCCCAAAGAATCTGGAGCTTAGGTGGCTGTTCTCCCTTCAGAAATCACCCTTAGAAACAAAAATAATTTAGCAGAAACACCATATCTTCTTACCTGGATCCTTAGAACATGTTACTGCCTCTTTTCCCATAGGAATTAATGGGAGAGAAAATATCCTTCTCTACTTTCTCTGCACTACCAGCTGGAATGTCACCAACTTCATGGATGCTTTCTCTTAGGAGACTTTATGAATTGCCAGACTTAGTATACTGGGCCTTTGTGAATTACTTCCATTATCAAAGTGATGTTTTATACAGTGTTCTGTGCTTTGCTGTATGCTGTAACAGGTATTGGATGGCCCATCTTCCCCAAGAAGCTGGAGCTTAGCTTTCTGTTCTTCATTGAGAACTCACTCTTAGAAACAGAATCAGGGAGCAGAAACAATCAGCACTTCTTGGAAACCTGAATGTTAAGAACATGTTGCCACCTTAGTTCCCATAGGAATGAATGGGAGTAAAAACACCCTTCCCTAGTTCATCTGCACTATCAGCTGGCAAGTAACCAAACTCACAGATGCTTTCTCTTAGGAGATGAAATGAGTTGTCATTCTTGGAATAGTGGGTCTTTGTAAATTACTCTGGTTTTCAAAGTGACGTTTTAGCCAGAGATCTGTGTTTTTCTGTGTTGTGAACAAGCGTTGAATGCCCTGCTTCCCAAAGAATCAGGAGTTTACCTGGCTGTTCTCCATTCATTATTCATTCTTAAAAAGAGAAAACATAGAGCAGAAAAAAAGAGCTGGTCTGGAAAACTGGTTTCTTAGAAGGTGTTACCACTTCAGTTCCATTTGGAATGAATGGGAGAGAAAACATCCTTCTCTAGTTTCTCTGCATGATCAGCTGGAAAGTCATCAATTTCACAGATGACTTCTAGTGGAATACTGAATAAGTTGCCATGTTACATAGTGGATCTTTGTGAGTTACTTCATTTACCAAATGTTTTAGCCAGAGATCTGTGTTTCGCTGTAAGTGCGAACAGGCATTGCAGTAACCTGGTTTCCAAAGAGGCTGGTGCTTAGGTAGGTGTTCTCCATTAAGAACTCACTTTTATAAGCAGCAATCATGGAGCAGAAACAATCAGCTCATCTTGGAAACATGGATTCCCAGGAAGTGTTACACTCTCGGTTCCCATAGGAATACATGAGAGAGAAACATCCTTCTCTAATTCCTCTGCAGTAAAAGCTTGAAAGCCACCATCTTCACTAATGCTTTCACATACAAGATTGAATGAGTTGCTACTCTTGGCATAGTGGGGATTTTGGTATTACTTTGGCTACCTGAATGACATTTTAGCAAGTGTTCTGTGTTTTACCATATGCAGGAGCAAGCTTTGGAGGGCCCTGTTTCCAAAAGAAGCTGGAGCTTATCTAGCAGTTTTCCATTCAGAAACCACTCTTAAAAACACAAATCATGGAGGAAAACAATCATCTCTTCTTTGAACCCTGGGTGTTTACAACATGTTAACGCCTCAGTTCCCTAGAAAGGAATGTGAGAAAAAACATCCTTCCTTTTTCCTATGAACTGCCAGTCTGAAAAGCCACCAAGTTCTTGGATGGTTTCTTTAGGAGCCTAAATGAGTTGCCACTCTTGAGATTGTGGGACTTTGTGAATTATTTTGTTTACCAAATTGAATTTTTAGCCAGAATTCTCTGTTTTGCTGTTTGCAGGAAGAGGAAATGGAGTGTTGGGCTTCTGAAAGAATGCTGAGCTTTGCTGGCTGTCCTCCATTCAGAGTTCACTCTTAGAAATACAACTCATGTAGCAAAAATAATCTACTCTGTTGGATAACCTGGATACTAAGAAAGTGTTACCAACACAATTACCATAGGATTGAACTGGAGAGAAAACATCCTTCTCTAATTGTCCCTCACTGCGTTGGAAAGTCACCAACTTCATGGGGTCATTCTCCTAGGAGACTGAATGAGTTGCCACTCTTGGCACAGTGCAATTTTGTTAATTACTTCAATTACAAAGGTATCATTTTTCCAGAGTTCCATGTTTCACTGTATTGGAAACAGGCATTGGAGTGCCCGTCTTCCAAAAGATTATGGAGCTTAGCTGGATGTTCTTCCTTCAGATCTCACTCTTAGAAACAAAAAATGATGGAGAAGAAACATTCACCTATTCTTGGATTCCTGGATGCTTAGAATGTCTTTCCTCTGCATTTCTCATTGGAATGAATGTGAGTGAAAACATCCTTCTCTAGTTCCTCTGCACTACAAGCTGAAAAGTTACCAAGTTCACAGATGCTTTCTCCTATGCGATTGAATGGGTTGTCAATGTCGGCATAGTGGAGCTTTGCGAATTAATTCCGTTACTGCTTGACTTTTTATTTTGCTGTATTCTAGAACAGCTTTGGAGTGCCCTGCTTCTGAAATATGCTGAACTTCCCTGGCTATTCTCCATTCTTAAATCTCTCTTACAAAAAAAAAAAAATCATGGAGAAGAAACAATCAGCTCTTCTTGGAAACCTACATGGTTAGAACGTGTTGCCACCATAGTTGCCATAGCAATAAGGGGCAGAGAAAATATGTTTGTCTTTTTCCTCTGCAGTATTACCTGGAAAGTCTCCAACTTTACAAATGTTTTTCCGTATGAGACAGAATGAGTTATCACTCTTGGCATAGTGGGTCTTTCTGAATTACATCGTCCACCAAAGTAACATTTTAGCTATAGTTCTGTGGTTTGCTCCAAGCAGAAACAGGTTTGGAGTGCCCTGCTTCCCAAAGAAGCTGAAGCTTAGTTAGCTGTTGTCCTTCCAGAACACACTCGTAGATGCACAAATCACACAGCAGAAACAATCACCTATTCTTGGAAACATGCCAGCTTAAAATGCGTTACCACTCATTCCTATAGGAATGACTGAGAGGGAAAGCACACTTCTCTTTGTTTTTCTGCTATATGAGCAGGAAAGTCACCAACTTCATGAATCCTTTCTCATACAAGATTGAATGAGTTGCCAATCTTGGCATAATGGGGCTTTAAAATTACGACAATTACTAAAGTGATTTTTTAGCCAGAGTTCTGCATTTTGCTGTATGTGGGAACAGGCACTGGAGTGCCCTGCTTCCCAATGAAGCTGAAACATATCTGGCTGTTCTCTGTTCAGAACTCACTCTTAGAAACTCAAATTATGAAGCACAAAAACCAGCTCTCATTGTAAACCTGGATGTTTACATGTGTTAGCACTTCAGTTCATGCAGGAATAAATTGGAGAGCAAACATCTTTTGCTTGTTCCTCTGCAGTACTAGTTGCAAAGTCACCAACTTTGCAGATGCTTTCTCTTAGAAGACTGAATGAGTTGCCAAATTTCAGTGTGGAGCTTTGTGAATTACATCTGTTACCAAAATCACGTGTTAGCATGCTGTGCCAGCCCCAAAACTCCAGGCACACTGTGCCAGCCATCGAAACTCAGGGTAGTAGCTCATGTCTATAATTCCAGTGCTGGAAAGGCTGAGACAGGAGGATCACTATGAGTCTAAACTGCACAGCAAGACCCTGTAATGAGTAAATGAGTCTTTTAAAAGATTTTTAAAAAGAAGAAGAACCACCATTATATTTATATAGTGAGTCTCCTGCAAAAAACAGCATAAAGGGCTACTTTTGCTAATAAATGAACATGACAGTGGTGAGGGTGGATGAGAAGGTGCTGTCTTTTATTCTGAGTCTTTCATTCCACTTAAATTTCTATTTATGCATGTGTTACATGGATAAAATATTGAAAAAAAGGAAGCATTCACAGCAGTAAGAGATGACAAACCCTTCTTCCTTTCTGAACAATGGAGAGGCTACCCGGCCTGCAACTAAGACCCCTAAGCCAGGTGAAAACCATCCCGGATGTAGCTGTACAAAATGTTAGGTGTAGGAGTCAAGCTGTGGTCCAGCTGCAGAGCCCTCACTCAGACATTCAAGACCCCGATTTCCATTCCCAGCAGTGCTCGCACGTGCGCAACACACACACACACAAAAATCACGTGTTAGCCTGAGTTCTGTGTTTTGCTATATTCTTGAGACGATATTATAATGCCCTCCTTCATAAAGAAGATAGAGCTTAGTTTTCTGTTCTCCATTCAGATCTCCCTCTTAGAAAATCAAATGATGGAGCTGAAAGAATGAGCCCTTTATGGATACCTGCATGCTTGCAACATGTTACCACTTTAGCTCCCATAGGAATGAAGGGCAGAGAAACTATGTTTGTCTTCTTCCTCTGCAGTTTTACCAGGAAAGTCTCCAACTTCAAGAATGATTTACTGTACACGACTGAGTGATTTGCCAGTCTTGGCAAGGTGGGACTTTGTGAATTACTTCGGTTACCAAAATAACATTTTAGCCAGAGTTCTGATTTTACTGTATGCAGGAAGAGGCATTAGAGTTCCCTGTTTCACAAAGAAGCTCTTGCATGAAGAGCTGAAGCTGTTTTCTGTTCAGAACTCATTCTTAGAAACACATATAATGAAGAAGAAAAAATCAGCCCTTATTGTAAATGTGGATACTTAGATCATGGTACCCCGTCAGTTCTCATAGGAATGAAGGGGAGAGAAAACACCCTTCTCTAGTTCCTCTGCACTACCAGCTGGAAAGTCACAAACTTCAGGGATCCTTTTTCTTAGGAGACTGAGTTACAACTCTTGGCATAGTGGAACTTTGTGAATTACTTTGGTTACCAAAGGTATGGTTCAGCCATAGTTCTGTGTTTCACTGTGTGCAGGAAGAGACATTGTAGTGGACTGCTTCCCAAAGAAGGTGGGACTTCACTGACATTATCCACTAACAACTCACTCTTTTGAATACAAATTATGAAGCTGAAACAATCAGGTCTGATTGCAAACCTGGATGCTCAGAATGTGTTACCTGCTCAGTTCTCACAGTAATGAATGGGAACAAAAGCATCCTCTTCTCGTTCCTCTGCAATACCTACTGGAAAGTCACTAAATTTGCAAATGATTTTCTCTTAGAAGACTGAATTAGTTGCCAGTGTGGACATAGTGGGTCTTTGTGTATTACTTTGCTTACCAAAGTGATATTTTAGCTAGAGTTCATGGTTTTACTGTGTGCAGGTACTGGCACTGGAGTGCCCTGCTTCCCCAAGTAGCTGGAGCTTAACTGGCAGTTCTCCACTCAGAACACACTCTTGGATACACAAATCATGGAACAGAAACAATCAGTTCTTCTTGAAAACCTGGATGCTAAGAATATGTTACCATCGTAGTTCCCCTAGGAATGAATGGGAGAGTAAACATCCTTCTGTTTTTCCTCTGCATTACCACCTGGAAAGTAAACCATTTCACTGGTGCTTTCTCTTAGGAGACTGAATGAGTTGCCACTCTTGCATATTCACCTTTTGTGAATTACTTCGTTTACAAAAGTGACATTTTAGCCAGAGATGTGTGTTTTGCTATAAGCAGGAACAGGCATTGCAATGACCTGTTTTCCAAAGAACCTGGAGTTTAACTGGCTACTCTCCATTCAGAAGTCACTCTTAGAAACATAAATCATGAAGGAGAAAAAATAAGCTCTTCTTGGAAACCTGGATGTATAGGACATGTTACCCCCTCAGTTCCCATAGGAAAGAATGAGAGAGAAACATCATTTTGTACTTCCTCTGCAGTACGAGATGAAAAGTTATCAATATCACGAATAAATTCTCATCCAAAATTGAATGAACTGCCACTATTGGCATAGTGGGCCTTGTGAATTACTTTGCTTATCAAAGTGATGACTTATACAGAGTTCTGTGATTTGCTGCATGCGGGAACTGGCATTGGAGTAAAATGCTTCTGAAAGAAGCTGGAGTTTAGGTGCCTGTTCTCCATTCAGAACTCACTCTTAGAAGCACAAAACATGTAGCAGAAATAATAGGGTCTTCTTGGAATCCTGGAGGCTTCGAATGTGTTACCACCTCAATTCCCTTTGGAATGAATAGGAGAGAAAGCATCCATCTCAAGTTCCCCATCACTTTCTCTGGCAATTCGCCATCATCACAGATGCTTTATCATATAATACTGAAATAGGTGCTCCTACTAGCATAGTGGGGCTTTTGAACTGGATACCAAAGTGACGTTTTAGCCAGAGATCTGTTTTGGTTTATGCAGAAACAGGATTTCGAGTTATCTGATCCCCAAAGAAGCTGGAGTTTATCTGGGTGTTCTCCATTCAGAATTCACTCTTAGATACACAAATCAGGGAGCAAAAACAATTACATCCAATTAGAAACCTGGATGTTTAGAACAAATTACCACGTTAGTGCCCACAGGAATGAATGGGAGAGAAAACATTCTTTTCTAATTCCTCTTTACTACTCACTGGAAAGTCGCCAATTTATTGGTTTCTTTCTCTTCAGAGACTGAATGAGTTCCTGCTCTTGGCAAAGGAAGGCTTTGTGATTTAGTTTGTTTACCAAAGCCACGTATTCGCGAGAATTCTGTGTTTTGCTGTACATGGTAAAAGGCATTAGATTGACCTTTACCTCAAAGAAGCTGGAGGTAAGCTGGCTATTCTCCATTCAGAAGTCACTCTTAGAAAAACAAATCATACAGCAGTAAAAATAGCTCTCCATGGAAACCTTGATGTTTTGTAGGAGTAATGACCACAAATCGCCAAGGAATGCAATGGAGAGAAAACATCCTTCTGTAGTTCCTGGGCACTACAAGTTGGAAAGTCACCACATTCACTTATCCTTTCCCTAAGGAGACAGAAGGAGGTGCCTTTCTTGGCATAGTAGTACTTTGTGCATTACTTTGGTTAGGAAAGTGAAGCTTTAGAGAGAGTTCTGTGTTTTGCTAGATGTGGAAATAGGCATTGGAGTGCCCTTCTTCCCAAAGATGGTAGAACTTAGCTGGCTGTTCTCCATTCAGAACTCACGCTTCTAAGAACACATCATGGAGCTAAAACAAGTATTTCTTCTTGGTAACCTGGATGCTTAGGACGTGTTACCACCTCAGTTCCCATAGGAATGAATACCAAAGTAAACATCACTCTCGACTCCCTCTAAAATATAACTGGAAACTCAACAATTTCACTGTTGTTTTCCTTCAAAGACTGAATGAGGTGTCACACTTGGAATAATGGTGCTTTGTGAATTTCTTTGTTTATAAAAATGAATATTGAGCCAAAGTTATGTGTTTTGCTGTGTGCAGGAGCAGGCTTTGAAGTTCCCTTCTTCCCAAAGAAACTGCACCTTAGCTGGATCTTGTGCTCTAAGAACTCATTCTTAGAAACAAAAACCATGGAGCATAAATAATTAGCTCTTCTTGCAAATCTGGAAGCTTAGAACGAGATACCATTGCTCTTCCCATAGGAATGCTAGGGAGAAAAAACATCCTTCTCTAGTTCATGTTCCCTTCTATTTGGAATGTCACCAACTTCATGGTAGCTTTCACATAGGAGACTGAATGAGTTGCCACCCTTGGCATAGTGGCATTTTGTAAAGTTCTTACCAGTGACGTTTTAGCCAGAGTTCTGTGTTTTGCTGTATATGAGAACATCTATTGGAATGCCCTCCTTCCCAATGAAGCTAGAGCTCACTTAGCAGTTCTCCTTTCAGAACTCACTCTTAAAAACACAAATCATAGGGGCTGAAGAGATAGCTTAGTAGAATGAGTGCTCCCCTGGCAAGCACAAGGGCCTGAGTTCAATCCCCAGTTCCGCAAAGAAAAAGAAAAAAAAAAAAAGAAATCATAGAGCAGAAACATTCAGCTCTTCTTGGAACCCTCTATGCTTAGACTGTGTTACCAATTTCTGGTCCATAGGTTAAAATGGTGAGAAAACATCCTTCTCTAATCCATTTGAACTACTGCTGGAATGTCACCAACTTCATGGATGCTTTCTCTTGGGATATGGAAAGATTTGCCTCTCTTGGCATAGTGGTGTTTTGTCTATTACTTTGCTTACCAAAGTGACATTTTTGGCAGAGTTCTGTGTTTTCCTGCATATGGGAACAGGCTTTGGAGTGCCCTCCTTCCCAAAGAGGCTGGATCTTAGCTGTCTGTTCTCAGGTAAGAACTCACTCTTTGAAACAAAAATTATGGAACAGAAACATTCAGCTCTTCTTGGAAACCTAGATGCTTAAAATGTTTTACTTATTCATTTCCCATAGGAATGAATGGGTGAAAATACATCTGTCTCATGTACCTCTGTACTACCAGCTATAAAATGAACAACTTCACTAATTTTTTCTCTTAGGAGAATGAAGGAGTTGCCACTCAAGGCACAATGGGGCTTTCTTAACATGTTACCAAAATGATGTTTTATCCAGAGTTTCTGCTTCCCAAAGAAGCTAGAGCTTAGCTGGCTGCTTTCTGTTCATAACTGAGTCTTAGAAACACAAATCATGGAGCATAAACAATCAGGTCTTCTTGGAAATTTGGATGCTTAGAACGTGTTACTACCTTGGTTACCATAGGAATGAATGGGAGAGAAGATGGGAAGTCAGCATGTTCACAAATCCTTTCTTTTAGAAGACTGAATGAGTTGCTCCCTTTGGCATAATGGCGCTTTTTGAATTACTTCAGTTAGAAAAGTGAAGTTTCAGCCAGTGTTCTCTGTTTTGTTGTATTAAGGAGCAGGCATTGTAGTGTCCTGCTTACAAAAGGAACTGGAGCTTAGCTGGCTAATAAACATGCATAACTACCTCTTAGAAACTAAAAACACGGACCAGAAATAATCAGCTCTTCTTGCAAACCTGCATGCTTAGAATGTGTTACCACCACACTTCCCATAGGAATGCAAGGGACAGAAAACCTCCTTCTCTAGTTCCTCTGTTCTTCTAGGTGAAAAATTACCAACTTCACAGAAGCTTTCTCCTAGGAGACTGAATGAGTTACCACTCTCTTAGTAGACTGAATGAGTTGCCATTCTTGGCATAGTTAAGCTTTGTGAATTTCTTCATGTAGCAAAGAGAAGTTTGAGCCAGAATTCTGTGTTGCTCTATGCAGGAACAAGCATTGAAATTCCCTGATTCCCAAAGAAGCTGGAGCTTATCTGGCTGTTCTCCATTCAGAAATCACTCTTAGAAACATAAATCTTGGAGCAGAAATAAGCAGCTTTTCTAGGAAGCCTGGATGGTTAGAATGTATTACCACATCATTTTCCATAGGAATGAATGGGAGAGAAACATTCTTCTCTCGTTCCTCTGCCCTTCTAGCTGGAAAGTCACCAACTTCAAAGAAGCTTTTTCTTAGGAGACTTAAGGAGACGCCATTCTTGGTATAATGGTTCTTTGTGAATTACATCGGTTATCAGTATGACATTTTAGCAAGAATTCTGTGCTTTGCTGAATACAGGAATAGGCAGTGGAAAGCACTGCTTCCCCCAAAAGCTGTAGGTTAGTAGGCTGTCCTCCATTCGGAACAGTCTCCTAGAAATGCACATGTTGAAGGAGAAACAATCAGCTCTTCTTCTAACCTGGATCCTTAGAACGTGTTACAACCTCAGTCCACATTGGAATGAATGAATGAGAGAAAACATCCTTCTTTATTTCCTGTACACTACCAGCTGGAAAGTCACCAAATTCACGGATGTTTAGTCAAAGGAAAATAAATGAGTTACTTTTTTTGGTATAGTGGGGTTTTGGAAATTACTTTGGTTAGTGAAGTGATGTTTTAGCAAGAGTTCTATGTTTTTCTGTATACGTGAACCGGCATTAGAGTGTCATGCTTATCAAAGATGCTGGAGCTTAGCTGGCTGTTCCCCATTCAGAACTCACTTTTAAAAACAAAAAACATGGAGCCAAAATAATCAGCTTTTCTTCCTTACCTGCATGCTTAGAATGTGTTACGACCTCAGTTCCCATAGGAATAAATGGGAGAGAAAACATCCTTCTCTAGTTTCTCTGTACTACTAGCTAGAAAGTCACCAACTCCATGGATGCTCAATCTTAGGAGACTGAAGGAGATACCACATTCTTGGCATACTGGGGTTTTGTGGATTTCTTTGGTTAATAAAGTGACTTTTTGCCACATTTCTGTGTTTTCCTGAATGTAGGAACAGGAATTGGAGCGCCCAGCTTCCCAAAGGAGCTGGAGTTTAGTGGGATGTTTCCATTTGGAACACTCTCTTAGAAACACACATCATGGAGAAAAAATAAGCAGCTCTTCTTGGAAACCTGAATGGTTAGAACGTGTTACAACCTGAGTTCCCATAGGAATGAATGTGAGAGAAAACATTCTTCTCTAGTTCCTTAGGGTTAGGGTTAGGGTTAAAGTCACCAAGTACATTGATGTTTTTTCTTACAAGAATGAATGAGTTGTTGTCCTGGCATAGTGGTTCTTTGTGAATTACTTCAGTTAGGAAAGTGAAGCTTTAGCCAGTGTTCTGTGTTTCACTCTATGCAGGAAGAGGCATTGCAGTGCCCTACTTCCCAAATAAGTTGGAGCCTAGGTGACAGTTCTCCATTCACAACTCACTCTTTGAAACACAAATCATGGAGCTGAAACACTCAGCTCTTCTAGCCTACTTAGATGCTTAGAACATGATACCACCTCAATTCCCATTTGAATGAATGGGAGAGAAAAGATCCTTCTGTAGTTTTCCGAACTATGAGCTGGAAAGTCACCAACTTCAGGGATGCTTTCTCTTAGTGGACTGAAAGAGTTATTGCTCTTGGCATAGTGGACCTTTGTGAATTACTTTGGTTTCCAAAGTGATGTTTTAACCAGAATTTTGTGTTTTGCTGCATGCAAAAACTCATTTTGGAGTGTCCTGAGTCCCAAAGAAACTGGAACTTAGCTGGCTGTTCTTGATTCAGAACTCACTCTTAGAAACACAAACCATTAAGCAGAAATAATCAGCTCTTCTTGGAAACCTGGATGCTTACAATGTGTTATACCTCAGTTGCCTTAGGAATGAATGGGAGAGATTACATCCTTATCTATTTCCTCTGCACTATGACCTGTAAAGGCATGAAGTTCAAATATGCTTGCTCTTAGGAGACTAAATGAGTTGCTACTGTTAACATAGTTTGCCTTTGTGAATTATTTTCATTAAAAAATGAACTTTTAGCCAGAGTTCTGTTTTGCTATAAGCCAGAATAGACATTGGAGTGGCTTGCTTACAAAAGAGGCTGAAGCATAGCTGTCTGTTCCCTTTTCAGAACTCACTCTTAGATACACAAAATGTGGAGCAGAAATAAGCAGGTCCTCTTACAACTCTGGATGATTAGAAGATGTTTCCATCTCAGTTCCCATGAAAATGAATGAGGGAGAAAACATCCTTCTCTAGCTCCTCTGACCTACCAGCTAGAAAGCCATCAAATTCTCAGTCGCTTAATCTTAGGAGACTTAGTGAGTTGTCACTGTTGGCATTGTTGAGCTTTGAAATGCTTCAGTTACCAACTTGAACCTTTAGCCATATTTCAGTGTTCTTTTTGCTGTATGCGAGAACAAGCATTGAAGTGCCCTGCATCCAAAAAAGCTGGAGCTTAGCTCTCAGTTCTCCATTCAGAACTCACTCTGAGGAACAAAAGACATGGAGCCAAAGTAAGCAGCTTTTATAAGATACCTGGATGATTAGAATTTGTTAGCAAATCAGTGTCCATAGGTTGAATGGGAGAAAAAATTCTTTCTCTAATTCCTTTTCACCACTAGTTGGAAAGTCACCAACTTCACAGGTGCTTTCTCTTGGGAGACTGAATGTGTTGCCTCTCAAGACACAGTGGGGCTTTGTGAGTCACTTTGGTTATCAAAGTGATGTTTTAGTCAGAGTTCTGTGTTTTGTTATATGCAGGAAGAGGCATTTGAGTACTCTGCTTCCCAAAGAAGCTGGAGCTTAGCTGCTTTTCTCCATTCAGAACTCAATGTTAGAAACACAAATCATGGAGCAGAAACAATCAGGTCTTCTTGGGAACCTGAATGCTTAGAATGTGTAACCATCTCAGTTCCCTTAGGAATGAAATGGTGAGAAAACATCCTTCTGTACTTCCTGTACAGAAGGTGGAAAGTTACAAACTTCTTAAAAGCATTCTCTTACGAGACTGGATCAGTTGACAATCTTGGCATAGTGGGACTTTGTGAAGTTTTCAGTTACCAAAGTGACATTTTTGTGAGAGCTCTGTGTTTTGCTCTATGTGAGAACAGACATTTGAGTGCCCTGCATCCCAAAGAAGCTGGAGCTTAGCTCTCTCTTGTCCATTAAGAATGCACTCTTAGAAACATAATGGAGCAGAAAGAATTAACTTTACTGCTGACACTGGATGCTTAGAATGTGCTCCCTGCTCCATTCCCTAAGAATGAATGGGAAAGAAATTATCCTTCTCCAGTTCCTCTGAACAATGAGCAGGGAATTCACAAAGTGCACGGATGCTTTTTCTTAGAAATCTGAATGAGTTGCTACTCTTGGCATAGTGGGGGCTTTGCCAATTACTTTGCTTACCAAAGTTACATTTAACCAGAAGTTCAGTCAATGGAGTGCCCTGCTTCCTATAGAATCTGCAGCTTAGCTGGATTGTCACCAATATGTCCTCACTCTTAGAATTACAAATCATAGAGCACAAACAATTAGCTCTAGTAGGACTACTGGATTCTTTCAACTTGCTACCAGCTCGGTTCTTTTAGGAATGAATGGAGAAGAAAACATACATCTCCTGCTCCTCTGCACAATGACCTGGCAAGTAACAAACTTCCCAGATGGTTTTTATTAAGAAACTGAATGAGTTGCCACTCTTTGCATAGTGGGACTTTGTGAATTACATCACTTGCCAAAGTGATGTTTTAACCAACTTTTGCTATATGCGGAAACAGGTGTTCAAGTAGGCTGCTTCCAAAAGAAGCTGCAGCTTATTTGGATCTTCTCTGTTAAGAACACAGTCTTAGACACACAAATGATGGAGCAGAAACAATCAGCTCTACTAGGAACACTAGATGTTTAAAACGTGGTCACACCTTGGTTCCCATTGTAATGAATGGGAGAGAAAACATCCTTTTCCATTTCTTTTGCTTGACAACCTGTGAAGTAACAAACTTCATGGATGCTTTTTCTTGGCAGACTGAATGAATTACCAGTCTTGTCATTGTGGGGCTTTGTGAATTACTTCAGTAAACAAAGTGACATTTTAGCCAGAGTTCTGTGTTTTGCTCTATTTGGCAACTGGGATTCGAGTGCCTTCCTTGCCAAAGAAGCTGGAGCTTAGCTGACTTTTCTCCAAGAAGAACTCTCTTTTAGAATCTCAAATCATGTGCCAGAGACAATCTGCTCCACATGGAAAACTGGGTGCTTGGAACGGGTTTCCACATCAGTTCCTGTCAGAAGGAATGGAAGAGAAACATTCTTTTTCACTTCCTCTTCACAATGAGCTGTTAAGTTTCAAACTTCATGTATGCTCTTTCTTAGGAGACTGAATGAGTTGCTGCTCTTGCCATATTGTGGCTTTTTGAACTTCTTTGCATACCAAAGTGCCATTTTAGCCTATGTTCTCTATTTTGCTGTATGTGTTAATAGGTTTTGTAGTACCCAGACTTCCAAAGAAGCTGGAGCTTAGATGGCTCTTCCTAAGAAGAAATCACTCTTAATATTTCAAATTATGGAGCCTAACAATCAGCTCTACTTGGAAAACCTAATTTTTAGAATGTATTACCACCTCAATTCCCTTAAGAATTCATGGGCGTGGGTACATCCTTCTCCCATTCTTCTGCACAATGAGGTGGAAAGTTGCAAACTTCACAGATACTTTTTTTTTGAGGAAACTGAATGAGTTGCCACTCTTGGCCTAGTGGGGTTTTGTGAATAACTTCAGTTTCCAAGGCGATGCTTTTACTAGTGTTCTGTGTCTTGCTGTATGCAGCAACAGGCATTGGAACACACTGCTTCCCACAGAAGCTGAACATTAACTGGCTCTTCTGCTTTAAGAACTCACTCTTAGAAACACAAATCATGTAGCAGAAACAATCAGCTGTTCTTGGAGAACTGGATGGTATTAATGTGTTACCACCTCAGTTTCCACAGGAATGAAATTGAGAGCAAACATCCTTTTCTACTTCCTCCGCAATATGATCTGAGAAGTGCCAAACTTCTGGATCCTTTTTCTTAAGAGACTGAATAAGTTGCTCTCTTGACATAATGTGGCTTTGTGAATTACTTCTGCTACCAACGTGAAGTTTGGCATGAGTTCTGTCCTTTGCTGTTGTGGGAAGTATTTGATGTTCCCTAATACCCTGCTCGGACCTTCAGTGGTTCTTCTCTGTTAAGAACTCATTCTTAAAATCCAAATAATCTGGTTTAAGCTTAGGGTTAAGGTTAGTATTATTGTTTTCATGGATAGGGTTATGGTTATACAGGGTTACAGTTAGAGTTAGGGTTATTGTCAGAGGATGGGTTACAGTTAAGGTTAGCGTTAGGGTTAGGGATAGAAAGTGTTAGGGTTAAGGTTTAGCATTAGGTTATGATACAATTTAGATACAATAATGGTCAAGGTTAGTCGTTACAGTTAGTGTTCTGTTTAGTGTATGGATTTAGAGTGAGTGTTAGTGTAGTGTTAGTATAGGCTTAGGGTTAGCGTAAGGGTTAGAAGTTCTGGTTATTGTTAGGGTTAGGGTTAGGGTAAGTGTTAGGATAGAATTAGTTTTAAGGTTATGCTTACAATTTAGATTAGTGTTATGGTTAGTGTTTGGATAGAATTAGGATTAGGATTATTACTTAGGGTTAGGGCTAGGTTTAGGCTTAGTGTTAGATAATATAATGAATAGTTTTAGCGGTTATAATTTTTTTTAGGGTTAGTGTAAGGATTTAGGGTTCAGTTTAGGTTCATAGTTAGGTTTAGGCTAGGTTTAGGGTTAGGGTTAGGGTTGGGGCTAGGCTTAAGGTTTTGGGTTAGGTTAATAAAGAGAAAATAAGAAACAGAAATTATTGAGCAGAAACAATGAGCTACACTTAGCGCACTGCTTGCTTACAACGTGTTACCACTCAGTTTCCCATAGTAGTGAATGGGAGAAAACTCAGCCTCAACAATTACTCTGCACAATGTGTTGGAGTAGCAAATACATCACTGATGCTCTTTGCTAGCAGACTTGCACGAGTTGCCATTCTTGGAATAGTGGGGCTCTATGAATTACTTTAGTTGCCAAAATGAAGTTTCTCCTGGAGTTCTGTGTTTCGCTGTATGCAAGAGCAGGTATTGGATTTCAATGCTTTCCAAAGTAGCTGGAGTTTAGCTGGCCTTTCATTGTTAAGAACCCACTCTTAAAAACACATATAATTGAGCAGAAACTTAATCTCTACTTAGGGAACTGTAGGCATACAATTTGTTAGTGCCTCAGATCCATAGGAATGAGAGAAAACAGCTTCCCCAGTTTCTCTGCATGACAATCTGGAAAGTCCCAAACTTCAAGCATGCTGTTTCTTTTTCAGCATTAGGTTTAGTGTTAATGTAACTCTTAGAGTTAGGATAGTGTTAGGGGTAGTATATATAAGAGTTAGGTTAAGAATAGGGTTAGGGATAGGGTTTGTTGTGTGGCTAGTGTTAGGATTATGGTTAAGTTTAACATTTAGGGTTAGTCTTATGTTTAGGGATAGGGTTACGATAGTGTTAGAGTTAGTGTCTGGGTTAGGGTTAGGGTTAGTGTTAGAGTTAACAGTAGGATAGGACTAGAGTTAAGGTTAAGGTTAGTATTTAGGGTTACAGTAAGGGTTAGTGTTAGGAGTAGTGTTAAGCTAAAATAAGGGCTAGGGTTTGGGTTAGGGTTAGGATTTAGTGTTAGGGTTAATGTCAGGGTTTGGCTTAGGATTTAGGGTTAGGCTTAGAGTTAGGATAGTGTTACTGTTAGTGTTAAGGTTAGAATTCAGGGTTAGAGTTAAGGTTAGGGTTAGGATTAGGGTTAAGATACAGTTAATGTTGTTATGGTTACAGTTAGGGTTAGGGTTAGAGTTATGATACAGTGAGGTTTATGATTAGGATCAAGTTTAGGGTTAGAGTTGGGGTTAGAGTTAGGGTTAGAGTTAGGGTTAGGATTAGGTTTAAATTTTGGATTAAAGTTAGGGTTCAGGTTATTGTTAGTTTTATGGTTCTGACTCCGTTTATGATAGACTTGGAGTTAAGTTAAGATTTAGGGTTAGGTTTTGGGTTAAGGTTAGGTTTAGAATTTAGGGTTAAGGATTGTGCTAGGGTTACAGTTAGGGTTAGGATAGTGTTATGATTAGTGTTAGGTTCAAGGTTAGGATAGGGTTAAGGTTTGGGTTAGGATTAGGGTTAAGATAAAGTTAGGTTTAAGGTTAGGGTTAAGGTTAAGTTCAGGGTTAATGTTAGGGTTAGGATTTAGTGTTAGGGTTAGGTTAGCTTTATTTTTTTTCAATAATTTTATTCATAAACAAATAACAATGAGACAGTTTCAAATCAAATTGGTAGGACAGTTACAATAATTAACAC
>NDGN011025714.1:0-13324 GCA_002564285.1 Tympanoctomys barrerae | reverse complement strand
AGACTGTCCCAAAGCTCAAGTCCAGACTGAGCATCCTGGAGCCAGGCATGCTGGTGCGTGCCTCCAGTCGTAGCACTTGGGAGGCTGGGGCAAAAGGGTCACTGTGAGTTTGAGGCCAGCCTGGGCAGTTGCAGGCTCCAGGCATGATGGGAACATTTCTGTCCGCCTACCCTGTGCACAGTTAACAGGCTTGCTGTGGGCCAGGTGAGGCCAGGCTTGGGGGGCTGCTAGATGCTGTGGCCCCCACTGGGCCTGGCCCCACAGTTGCAGAAGGGCAGCAATGACTTGCCCTCTGTCATCAGCAGAACATGGCTCTTTATGCTGACGTCAGTGGAAAGCAGTTCCCTGTCACCCGGGGCCAGGATGTGGGCCGCTACCAGGTAAGGGAGGCCAAGTCCAGGGTTGGGGACAAGTGCCTGCCATGAGTGGGAGCCGAAGCAGGGCTAGGGCTTGGGGACGGAGGACAGTTCCTGGGGACCTGCGTCACGTGTCCACTGTGCCCACCCAGGTGTCCTGGAGCCTGGACCACAAGAACGCCCACGCAGGCACCTATGAGGTCAGATTCTTTGATGAGGAGTCCTACAGCCTCCTGAGGAAGGCAAGTATGGCCTGAGCTCCAGGCGGGAGGGCAGGTTCTGCTGCCTTGCACCCTGCAGCTCCTCTGGGGCGTCCTGCTGGGGTCCTTGACCCGGCCCTTCCTGTGCAGGCACAGAGAAACAATGAGGACATCTCCCTCATCCCGCCACTCTTCACAGTCAGCGTGGACCATCGGGTGAGCAGCCTGGCCTGGGGGAGGGGCCAAACGTCGGGCTTGTTCCCTGCTGCTTTTGCACAGAGCTGTATTCCCAGTCATTTTTTTTTTGGTCTGTTTTTTTTTGTGTGTGTGTGTGTGTGTTTTTTTTTTTAATTTGGAGAGGAGGTCTTGCTAAGTGGCCCAGGCTGGCCTTGAACTTGTTATCCTCCTATCTCGGCCCTCCCAGGGCACGTTCCATCTCAGCTAGCTTGGCCAGCATGTCTCCATGCCCCTGAAGGTGGGTCACAGGCTAGTACTTGCCTCTGAGGCGGTTTTCTTTCCCTTTCCTTACAGGGCACCTGGAATGGGCCCTGGGTCTCGACAGAGGTGCTGGCTGCGGTAATTGGCCTCGTTATCTACTACCTCGCCTTCAGCGCCAAGAGCCACATCCAGGCCTGATGGGGCCCCAGGCGTCCCTTCTTGTTCAATAAACAGAATCTGTCTATCCCGGGTGCCCTCCTTGTGGAAGCAGAGATGGAAACACTGGGCGGCGGCGTGGTCTCGTCCACCCGGTGGCACAGCACTGTGTGGGCCCCACCTTGCGCTGCGCCTACCTCCTCCATGTGTGCACCCTGGCTTCTGGCCCCTCTGTCCCAGCACACATCCTGACCGCAGCAGGTCCCCGGGCAGAGCCAGGTGCCCACGTGGCATCCCTGTGGGGCAGGCTGGCCTGCCACATGCTGTTGGGGTGGCACCTATCTTGGCTGGCAGGCAGCCCTGGTGACCCACAGAGGCAGAGCAGCCTCGTCCTTCCAAGGCACCCGGGGCTTCAGAGCTGGGGTGTGAGCCACGTGTGAGCACTCTGCCTGCTGCAGTGGCACCAGCTGCCTCCTGTGCCCGTCTGTATAGCCTGGTGCCCCAAATCAGGCTTGGCACAAGACACTTGGGAGATAGATACCTGTACTTGAGAGCCCTGCTTCCTCCTAGGGATTCCTGTGCCATAGCGGCCTGCTACCAGCACTTTGGGCACATTTGGCACGTGCCAGGCACCAGCCACTTCATGCCCCTGAGGACCCTGAGGTCCATGGGGCTGGAGCAAGTCCCAAGTGAATCCTAGGCTATGGCTATGATGAGACCCTGCTCCGGGGGTTGGGGCGAGGGCCTCGGGCGCTCCTGAGCACACGATCCTGGAGGGAGGAAGCTGACTGAGATGGGACCCCACCAGGACCTCCCAGTAAAGGGGCCAGCCGGGAGGAGGGGGCACAGCTGCGCCCTGGCCTGCTGCGGAGGGAGCAGCAAGCACCATGTGCCAGCAGTCGCCACCCGCTGCTCCCTGGTGCTGGCTCCACCCCTGGCTTAATGGCATCGGCTTATGCAGGTCAGAGAGCCCAGTCACAGCCAGCCCTCTCCTGAGCCAGCCGGGGGCTCAGCTCTGGCGGCTGGCACTGGTCTGCTGGAATCCATGTGGGCCAAGTGTCCCGGGCACGACTGCCAGTGGACGGGCAGCGCTGCAGCTGCCCCCTTGTGACGTGGCCTTCCCAGCAGCAGGTCAGCTTCCAGGAATGTGTGTCCCCGTGTGGTTCATCACCGACTAGCCGCTTTGAGCTCTTCTTAGGGTCTCACCATGTAGTCGGCTGGCCTCACGGTGGTCCTCAGCCTCTGACGTGCTGCCCTGACAGGTGTGCCCGCCGCATGCAGCACCATTGAGGAAGCCGTGAGTCAGTGGCCGTTTCCCCTCAGGCCAACACGGCGAGAATGAGCACAGGCTGATGCAATCCATAGAAAGGCAGCTTGCTTTATTCTCAAGATGCAGGTGGGACAAGGGCGCGGCAGCTGTCTGCCTCCAAGCACAGGGCACCACACAGGCAGATGCCGGGGCTCCGCCCTCCCACTCAGCCCACCCGCCTGCCTGTCACCAAGTCCTCCCCAGGCTGAGCAGCCTCACAGCGCTCACTGTTGCTCGTGGGGCATGGTTTCTCACCCCCCTGACATCTAAGTGGCACAGGCCCAGGGGGAGTGACTTTATCAGATGAACACTGTCCCTCTGTCCCTACAGTCTAGCTTTCCTCCAGTCACTGGGGAAGGAGGTAGCCCCCAGGAGGGAGCCTTGAACAAGCCGAGTGCAGGCTCCCCATCTGGCCCATCGCGGGCGGCAGCTGCTTCCTGTTCCCCCCACCCCCACCCCACCCCCGCCCTCCCTCTGCTCCCCCCAACTCCTTCCCAGCTAGCACACAGGGCTCCACCCCTGCCCCTCGGCCAGGCTGCCCACCCGTGGCGGGCCACAAAACAAAAACAACTATCGGCAAGCACAGAAAGGGAGAAAAACCACAAAAACCGGGGTGCCTCTGTCTACAAATAACTGCAGCTCTGGGGAGCGCAAAGCTGGATGCTCCTTGTGCTTAGTCCTTGTTACCTCCTCACATTGGCTTCCCGGCCTCCAAGCACGCGGATGCACGCGGTGGTGCTCAAGGCCAGTTGTCCACTGGGCGGCTTACTTGGGGAGAAGGATGTAGGCCATGCGAAAGGAGCGTCCCTTGTCTTCCCTGCACACACAAGGACAGGCAGGAGGTGCGGGAATGCAGCGCGCACACACACACCAGACTCAGGGAAGCTGAGGGCTGCTGGGGTGGCTCAGACCGTGGTAACGGACAGCAGAGGGTTGTAGACCCGCTTGCCGTCTGCTGAGCGTGCGCCGTGGGCCAGCATCTCCTGGATGGTGATCCAGTTGTCTAGGATCTTCTTGTTCCGCTTCTTCATGGTCTTGCGGTGGCTCAGCGCAATGATGTTGAGCTCAGGCTTGCTGTCGCCACTCTGCTGCTCCCGCAGGCACTCCAGCCGGCTCTGCATCATGAACTCACGGCGCTTCCGCTGCTCTCGCGCGCGGATCAGGTGCTGCTTGCGCTCCTCCTTGCTCCAGTAGCGGCCCATCTTCATCTCACTCACTGCATCATCATCGGTAGTCATGCCGCTGCGCTCCTCCCGGATCTTCAGGGCCCGGGCCTTCAGCAGCCGGTCTCGCACTGGCCTCTTGGCCACGTAGCGAGTGCCGTCGCTGCGCACCTTCACTTTCCACTCCATGCGAGGTGCCTCTGCTGCAGCTGCCACACTGCCCACCCTGGGACCACCAGCCAGGCCCAAGGTGCTATGGCTCAGCTCCTCCAGGCTGCGTGGTGGAGCCAGCTGCACACAGCTGTGGTAGTGCTCACCCTCTTGGCCCTGGCCACGGTGGCGTCGAGACAGGTAAGGGCTGCCTTCTGGGCCAACCCGCTCCAGGGTCACCCCAGTCTTGGGGCCGCGGCGGACACGCTCCTCCACGTGCTGCCTCCGGCCTGCATCAGCGTCCCGAGAGAGGGACCGGAACTTGGCAGGGCTCCCTGGTGTGGGGGTTGCCTTGGGGGGACTGGTGATGGGGAGACCAGGGAGGGTCCGGTTCAAATTGGAGTTGCCAGCAGCAGTGGTGACAGCCCGCTTCAAGGGGCTCTCAGGCAGGGGCTCCACGAGAAGTGGGGTGCTGCGGCAGCTCTCTCCCGTGTTGTAGGCGCTGGTGCTGTCCTTGTCGGACTTTTCGGGCAGCTCGGAGATGTCGGACAGCTCATGCTTCTTGGGCTCACCAGCCTCCAGATCGTACAGGCTCTCCTCCTCCAGCAGCCAGGCCTTCATGCACCGCTCCCGCAGCTGCTGCATCTTCTGCGCGCGCAGGATGTTGCGGCACTTGAACTCCAGGTGCCTCAGCTCCTCCTCCAGCATGGCCATCTCATGGCCCAGGCTCTCATTGCGGTTGACATCCAGGGCGCTGGTGCCCGCTGAGGCCCGTGCAAAGAGGAGGCCCAGCTGGTTGCCGTTCTCCAGGTGGCACTTGATCTCCAGCAGTTCCCGGTAGCGATCATACTCCTCGTCAGTGAGGCCAGGCACGTCCCCTGCACCCAGCCCCGCACCCTCTACCAGCAGCGAGTCCATGCTGAAGTGCAAGTCCCCTTGCAGGCCAAATTTGCGCAGGGTCCCAGGGGTGTTGGTGGCACTGGGAGGCTCATCACCCAGCAAGTCGTGCTCCGAGCTTTCTTCGTTGCGCGTGCTCTCATCGGTCCGGCCTACCCCACTGTCCAGCTCCTGGCTGTTGCTCAAGCCTGGGCCTGCTTCTGGGGCTCCCTTGTCCTCTTCCTTTCCGGGCTGGGGCAGAAAGACAGGCACGCTCAGGGGCTATCTCAGGAGGGAGGGCCACTGAGGGTCCTAGGGACAGAGATCCTGCCCACCCCACCCCTTTCTCATGCCCTCACCTGCTGGGCAGGGGGTGACTTCAGCTTCCGAGCACCCAGGTCCCCCTCGTTTTCAGAGCCAAAATCATCCAGGAAGTCATCGCGGTCGCTGTCCTTCCACCGCTTTGCCAGCTGCACACACATATTCAAGCAATCCCTGTGGCTGCCAGGACATACCCCCAGCAGCCCCTCTAGTCCTATGGCTGCCACCACCACGCTTTCAGGGACATGAAACAACCCGGGAGACAGGTCCCCAGCCCACTCGGCTGTCAGATGCTTCGACCCCTGCCCAGTCCCCCACCTACTCCAGATTTGTCATAGATCAGCAGCTTCCGAGACAGCCTCAGGCTAGGGCCCTGAGGTTTCCCTGCCGGGCGAGCACACACACCTGGCTCTCAGGCCGTGCCACCAACAAGGAGATATTGGTGTTCTCCTCCTGGCTAAGGATGGCCACTGCCTCTTCTCGATTCTGGACGTCCATGCCATTAATCTGGAACAGGCCAGGGGAAAATCAAAGGATGAGGGCTATGGCCACCTTGGGGGTGGGTGCTGGCTGGTGGGGCCAGGCTCCTGAGCTCTGCTCAGGTGTGAACAAGCGGAAGGGGCCCAGGAGAGGGCCAGAGGGAATGAAGACACATCCCACAGGACCACGAGAGCCCCTGGAGGCAGTAGAGGGCAGGGCAGGCCTCAATAGGCGTGGTTAGGGCAGGCTTACCTGGACGATGCGATCCCCCTCACGGATCCGGCCATCTTTGGCTGCTATGCTGTTGGGATTCACCTGCAGGACACATAGTATTGCGGATCTGGCCCCTACGGTGCCCATGCAGCAAGAAGGGGCAGCCTCATCTCCAGGCCTGCCAAGTAAACTGGAGGCACCCTTTGCTCCCACTGCAACTCCAGAAAGCCAGGCAGAGGTACTGGGGCCTGGGTCACTCCTGTGTCCTCGCCCTTCCCCCAGCATTCCTGTGCTCCTTTGCATGGGAGCCTGTTTTCTTCCAGAGACTAGGCCAAGAACATCAGCCTGGGCATTGGATGGGCAATGGGCCATTTGCCATTCAAAAAGTGAGCTCTACTAGGAGTTGCTAGGCGTTGTGGCACACCTTTCATCCCAGCCCTTGTGAAGCCAGACCTTGTCTCAAAACAACAATGCAAAGGAGGGGGTGCCAGTAGAAGGGCCCTGGGGAGCTGCGAACCCTCTTTCAGTCCCCAGACGTCAGCTCCTGCTCATTCCCAGGGACCGGCCTCGGGGTGCGGGGGAGAACCCACACCTGGTCAGATCGCTGGCCACACTGAAGCTGCCGGCTGCCCTGGCCTTACCATGCCATCGTCCCCATACCTCTCCAACATAGATGCCCAGGTCCTCCTCGTCGTCCGTGCGGTAGCACACCATCAGACCCAGCTTGTCTCGGTGGCTGCTTTTATAAAGCTCCACCTCCTGCCGTGAGGATGGGAGGAAGCACAGGTAGGAAGGCTGTGTGCGTGACGAGGAGGCCGCAGTCGGCCCTGCAGCCTCAGCCTGGCCCTGGCCCGAGGCCCTGCGGTCGCCTGAGCTGATCTCCCGGTGCCCGGCCTTGAGGGCTCCCTTCTCTTACCATCCCAGTGGTGTGCGTTCGGGGTTGTTCCCTACCAAGAAGTGCCCAGGGCACACAGGATGCACGGCACACAGACACATGGGACACACCAGACACAGACATGCAGGGACACAGACTCACCAACAGAGACGGGACTCGCCACCTCACCCATGCCCTCCCTGACTTGGCCAGACGCAGGTCAGCAAGGGACTCTGGGAAGGGCAGCAGTAGCCAGGCCGAGCTCACCTCATACTCCAGCTCGTCCATGCGGTCTACCTCCTGTGGGCTGCCCTCCATAAATTCCGCCGGGTCATAATACTCATGGCTGATGGGGGTGCTGCCCAGGAGAAGGCAGGCGTCAGGCAGGCTGGCTGCTCCCTGCACCCCAGTCCTAGCTGGCCAGTCCCCAGGGTGCTTGGCACAGAGCCCCACCCTGGGTGCACTCTGTGTGTGTGTGCGCGCGCGCGTGTGCATAGGTGGCCATGCCTCATCCAGAAACCCCTACTCCTGAACCGTGTGTGTCCCCAGATCCAAGTCCCAGCTCTCCCTACCCATCCCAGCACTGGGCACCAACTTCGCCAAAGCTCCAAGGGACTCCACTGCCCCCAGAACCAGCCCATGCATGCAGCGCCCCCAGGAGTTACCCAGGCCCCAGGCCATGTGCAGAACAAATGGGCACCCCTCTCCCTACAGAGGGCAGACCGCTGTCCCTCTATCCCCAGGTGGGCCAGAGAGAGGCCAAAGAGACGGAGGGGACACAGAGCAGGCAGAGGAATGGGACAGCGATACAAGATTCGGGAGTGAGGCCGTTGAAGAGGCAGAGGCCATGACAGGGTGGCAGAGGAGGAGGATGGAGTAGCAGCAAGGTGCCCCAGCCAGCCACAGGAGCCTGAGACGGGAGACCTGGTGCTGCCGGAGCCCGAGCCAGGCAGGCTGAGTCAGGTTCCGGCACAGGCCGGAGCCCTGTCAGTGCCGCTGGCACGTCCTCTCTGGAGCAGGCCTGGGGCCCTCCTGAGGGCAACTCACAGCTCAGACAGGACGTACGGCTCCAGGATGCCTGTGGGCGGGGAGGGCGGGCGCAGCTTGCCCAGCGCCATGATGTGCTCAAAGGTGATGTCGGTCTGAGTGCCACTGTCCACCAGCTGAAGGTCATGGCAGGAGCTGTCACCCCGCAGGCGGGGGCTTCGTCTCAGCACCTGGATGACCAGGGGCTCCTTGGAGGTGCGAAGGGCCTCCAGCGTCTGCTCCTGAGACAGCTTGGAGAGCTCCTTCCCGTTCACCTGCGGCAGAGACACGCCTGGTGAGGGCCTTTGGGCACCTGCCGTGAGGCCAAGGCGGGGGTGTGGGCAGCCAGCCCACACCCGACCTCTGCCCTGGATGGCCCTGCGGCTCAGGGCCTCCTGGCCCTTCACACAAGCACCTGCTTCTCGTTTGAGCAGCACTGAGGCCCATGAGCCATGGCATGGGGATGAGCTTGACATCCCTCACGACAGGGCGGGGCTCAGCTGATGCTGTGCACCAGGAGCTGGAGGGAAGGAGGGCCAGCAGGGAGAGGAGTGATAAGGTGCACAGTGCAGTGCGTGGTGGCACATGCCTGACCTCCCAGCCCTCGGGAGGCTGAGGCCGGAGGGTCTCTGTAAGAGTCTACATAGCAAGAGCCTATCTCAAAAGAGAGAGAGTGAGCCTGCCCCATGGAACTGTGAGGATTCGGCCTTCCTAAAGCCGCTATTCACGTTTCTCGGGTACCTGCTACACGCCAGTCCCTGGGCAGGGCCCCACATACCAGCCCCTACTGGATCATGAGTCCTACCAGCTGTGAGGGAAAGGCTGTCACTGTGTGCCCTGTGCAAACATGGAAACTGAGGCTCAGCCAAAGGCACCACGTCCAGATCAGAGCTGAGAAGGGCTGCACAGGGGCAGGGCCGAGGGAAGTGGGGAGCGGTGCCCAGTAAGCCCAGATGTCCTTGCAGTGCCCTTCGTGAGGCAGAGGCCAGTAGCAAAGGGACAGGCTACAAATGCCACCAGAAGCCAGACATGTAAGTGGAAAGAAAGCAGGAGGCCCGTAGTGGTGGTGGCAGCATGGGGGGGTCACGTGGGCTCAGTGGGCAGCAGTCTGGAAGAACCATTCTGGACCTGGTGGGGCCATGCCCACTAGGGACCTGCCTAGAGGAAGTGGGAGGCCAGAGGGTAGGAGGCGCCTATCCCCAGGGCGGAGCCAGCAGGGGGACCCCATGCTGGCCTGCGCTCATCACAATAGCAGCACATTGCAAGGTCCCTCCTGTCACCTGTCCTCGCAGCATGACCTCCCGCCACTCCTTCTCACAGAGACATCAAGTCGCATTGCACAGTTGTGTGTTAGTAGCTGAACATGACAGCCCAGGGCCCCGATGGCCTCAGCAACAGCTTCCAGTTACTTTCTGCCATTTCAATATGGTCCTGTAGGTAATCCCGTGTTTCTGTTTCCCTTCTCCCCCAAATTTTCATGTTACAAAAAGTACATTTCTTTTTTTGGGATAGGGTCCTGCTATGTGGCCCAGGCTGGTCTTGAACTTGCGATGATCCTCCTGCCTCAGCCTCCCCAGTACTGGGATGATTGGTGCACTGCCATGTATGGTGGAAAAGCATAAGAGTCTGCTGGGCCCAAAGGCCATGGTTGATGTTGCTGCCAGACAGAGGCTGTGCAGGCTGGCCGGCTGAGGTACTGTCCTCAGTGGCCTTCCATGGAGGTACCAGGAGTAGCCCGCAGCCCTTGCAGCAGCAGCTAGAGCCCTTGGGAGAGACAGCCATTCCCTCTACTGCAAGTGTAGAAATGCGATGGGATTGAGGATTGAAAACAAAGGCCACAAGCCTTAGCACATTCCAATGACTTTACTGCGCATGACTGCCCTCCGCCCATGCGCAGGAAGTGAGACGGTGGCTCCGGGCAGGTCACACTCAGGCATAGAGCCCTTCCCGAGCATGCTAGAGAGGCTGGGTTTGACCCTCAGCACCACAAAACGAAACAAAAGGCACGTCTTGCCATGTAGCCTCGGTTGGCCCCGAACTCACAGTCCCTCTGCCTCATCCTGCAGCACGGTGCAGGCCACCACGCCCCGCTGGCAAGTGAACACTTGGTGGCATGCCAACTTGCTATGCCTTGAGTGGCAGCACAGATGGGGACTGTTCCTGTGCTGGCATGTGGAGGCGGCTCCCAGGCAGACACGCAGGGCACCCACATACGTGGGACTCAGGACACTGGTGCCCCGGGAGGCAGAATCACAAGGATGCTTTTCTCCCTGAAATCGTTACCCAGCAGCAGTGTTGCTAAGGAAACCTGGAGAGGCCCTGGAAGAGTGTGGAGCAGGCTGGTGGGGGCTGTGCACCGTGACTCAGGGGCTATCAAGACATGGCTGGTGACGGCGACGGCGACGGCCCGGCAGGCCCACTGGGCCGGGTCAGCTCTGCACGGACAGCTGTGGTGTAGAAGCCCGGAGCCCCTTGAGCTGCCCCTCTCCTCTTAGGTCTCTGTGGACGCCGAGAAGTAAAAGGGTGTCCCGGAGGGGTGGGGGCAGAAAGTGACTGTGACAAGGTGGAAGTCTGCCCCATGGGGAGGAGGCAGGCATGGCACAATGGGGAAACACGGGCCAGTGACCCTCACCTCTACTGCCACAAGTCTCTGCACTGAAACGTCCCACCCTTCACATAGCTCCTCACTCTAAAAGGTGTCCCTGGGCCAGGGTGCAGCTCAGAGTTAAAGCGACTGTGTAGCAGCCACAAGGTGCCGGTGCAACCCCAGTACTCAAAACACAAAGCTACACGAGCCAGGCATGGGGCACACAGCTGTGCTCCCAGCATTTGGGAGGCTGAGGCACTAGACTGCCTCGAGTTGGAGGCCAGCACGGCCTGCAAAGTGAGTTCAGTGCCAGCCTGGAATACGTAGGGAGACTCTGGCTCGAAACAAAACAAAACAAAATCTTCCCAGCCCAGGCCTGGGGTCCACTGGTACACATGTCACAGTCTGAAGAAAGTGCCACCCTGTTATTCCACATGGACCCCAGGCCTCTGGGGATGAGGACAGACTGATCCTCCTAGTGAGGACAGAGAAGACGCATGCAAGTCGCCATCAGGTGGACAACCATGAAACAGGAGTCAGGCGTGAGCCCAGCAACCACCCAGGCTGGGCAAGTGCTGGACACTGAGGCAGTGACATGCTGGCCCCGTGCGACCTTGGTCCATGGGGACATACAGGGACTCCCCTCTCCCCTAAACACCTTCTTACGGGGAAAGGTGAAGCCCACTCAGCTCAAAGCAAGGTAGGGATAGTACACATATGATGCAGAGGACAAGTTGCTGTCACAGGTGGAAATGGTTACATGGGCAGAGGCCTAATGCTACATCTTGGGCCTGGTGGCCTGCAGGAGTGGGACAGCTGGATCCAGGTGGCAGTAGTGTGCTCTGGGTGCCTTCTCTCTCCCTGGCCTCCCAGTAGGCTCAGTGACAGCCTCCGTCCAATGTCCCATGTCCCCCTCCATCTCTCCTTGCTCCCCCCCCTTACTATCCCTGTGGTCTCACCCAGGACCTGCTTGTCATTTCCTGCCCTCTTCCTGTCACACCACCCAGGGTCTAGAACTAATGTTACGTTGTTGCCCACAGGTAACTGTCATTTAAAGGACATTAGAACCTGCTTTTTGTCACATGAACAGGATAGCAAACATGGAGAATGGAGAAATCAAAAGCCTGCGCAAGAGCACGGGGAACGAGGGTCTACAACTACCAGCTTCCACAGCCACTCTGGACTGGGTACCAGGCCTGTGCTAACCATACAAGGAAGCCAGCACCAAGGCCATGGCCAACTTCAGGAGGAGGATGGGAGCCACAGGCGGGGACTGTGAGCCTGGACCCGTTTGGCCACAGTGCTGCAAGAGCAAGCATCTGGGGACTCGGTCAGACCCACTTGGGCCACACGCAGTGTCCAATCTTTGAAGGCCAGGGACCCTCAAAGCCAAGTGGCCCATCTTATTACTTTTTTCGTAGCTGAGGCAAAACACCCGACACCCGCAAGTTCAGGAGGTCTATTCGGCGCACACTGTGAAGGTTTCACTCTAGTCGCTGGCTCCAAGGCAGGGCAGCACACGGCAGGGGGCACCTCAGAGCAGAGACAGTCCATGGTGGGCAGAAGCAGCAAATCAAGAGGGGATCTTAGCAGAGTGTTTCTGCCCCTTTTATCTCCCCCACATGTCGTGGTTGGGTCTAGGCGTCCCCCAAAGCCTCGTGCACTCACAGGTGGGGTTTTTCAGAAGTGGTTGCATCCGGGGTGTGGTGCTAGGATTGAAGGTGATTAAGGACTACCTGTCCTTAATCCTTGGTATCCTGGATAAGAAATGAGCGACAGAAGGAGCTGTGCTCGGCCCTTGCTTTCCCTGCTTCCGCCTGCCACACCGTGGGCTCATTCTCCTCCGCACGGCCCGCTACAGACCGCGAGCCAATGAACCTGGCCTCCTTAACCTGTGGGTGTCGGGCGCCTCCTCTCGACAGCGAGAAAAGTAATTAAGACAAGCCTGAAGCTCTTATAAGGGTCTGGGACCTAACCAGAGGGGTCCCTGAGGGGAGGGCCTGGCCACCTCTCCTGGTGTGTCTGAGGTGTGGACAGTGCCACTGGCCATCTAGCCCATTGTCTGAGAGTCTTGTTAAAAGGTCCTCCCCCGTCACAGGCCCACCGACCTCCTTTGGGATAGTGGGAATTGTAACACAGCGGCCCACCTCATGAGTACAACACACGACTTGCCTCCCCCATGCTTCGCACGACGGGAGGGGACAGCCACCTCCGTACAGTAGCCTCAGGCTTCTCCAGCAACTGAGCCCTCATCTCACCCACAGTGCAGGCATTCCAAGTGCCACCTGGAGGAGACCAAATGAGAAGGCCCTGGGGACTGCCAGCTGCTAGGCCACTCATCCTGGCCAGGGACTTTGTGTCCCCAACACAACTGAGTTGGGAGTCCGTGGCTGTCACCTCTAGCCCTGGACAGGGTACTTGAGCCTAAGTGTGGCCCCTCTGCGTGGCTGTGGTCCGACTGGCCCTCACGCTGCATGAGGACGCTGTGCTCCCCTCTGGCACACATGGTCCCACGACTGTCCAAGTCTTACAAACCCAGGCTCCAGCCTGGAGCCGCAAGATGCAGGTGCGCTCCAGCCCACAGCTCAGCCCAGCCTCCTTTCTGGGTATATTTTCCTAATCAGATTTCATTTTGGTTTTGTTTGTTTTGTCTTTTTGAGACAGGGTCTTGCTATGCAGTGCAGACTGGCCTTGAGCTGCTCTTGTAGCCCAGGCTGGCCTTGAACTCACGGAGATCTTCCTGCCCCAGCCTCCCAAGCACTGGGATGACAGGCATGCACCACCATGCTTGCTTTATTTTTTTTTATGGTTTTTTCAGTACTGAGAATCAAACTGAAGGGCACACTACCACTCCACTCCACCCCAGCTCTTTATTTTTTTATTGTGAGACAGGTGCTTGCTAAGTTGCCCTGGCAGGACCTGAATCCATGAGCCTCCCGCCTCAGCCTCCCTGAGAACGGGGATTATGGGTCTATAGCACTGAACCTAGCTCCAAATCTTACCGAAGCATGAAATGACCACCTTTCACTTGTCATTAGCTCTAAAGACCCTTCAAAACGTTCACCAGACCCTTTGATTCCATAGCTTCACCCAGACTAAACCTCACAGTGGGTGCTGATGCGAACGGAGGCTACTGTGCCAGAACGCACCCAGCTCAGCAGGAGCAACTTCAAGC
>NDGN011025089.1:0-11198 GCA_002564285.1 Tympanoctomys barrerae | reverse complement strand
GAAAGTGATTGATGATGTAGAGTGTGCCTAAGGAGAGTCACTTGGAAAGAAAACATTCTCTCAATTTAAAAAAAAATATTAAAGTCAAAGAAACATTACGATTAGTCCTCTGCAAAATACTCTACTTTGCTTTGAACACACCTGTCCCACGATTCTTGGCAATATGTCTTTTACTGTGATGTTTGTTTTTAAGTTTAAAAGTCCCTGTATGTTTCATTCATCCTTTGTACTTCAGTACACAAATTGTGATGGTGTGTGCACCTGTGTGTGTGCGTATGTGCATATTAAGCTGTATGCTGCTCATTTTCCAATCAGAATAACACAATCACAAGGTGCTTCAGATCTAACTGAGAGCAGGCAGACGTAGGCCTGAGGCAGACAGTAGTAGCAGGTCAGATCACAAATGCAGGCTCACCAAGTAAGCTCATAGGTATCTGCGAAGTGTTGCCCTGGGAAAGCATTCTGTGAACCAGCACAGCGCAATGAGCAATGGACTCTCGCTGGAGGCATGAAAGGCTTGTGGCCTGCCTAGCCCATGCTGGAGACCCTGTGTACCACCTCAGGCCCTCACATCCCCAGGTGCGATGCCTGGGGCCATCATCTGCTCACTCTCTGCCCTGTTTGTACCACTCTCTTTGTATCTGCCTTCCTTGAGAACTAGCTTAAAGCTCCTGCTGCAAGGAAACTTGTGCTTCTTGCAGTTCCTTATCTTCTGCCTTTCCTTGCACAGCTGCAATGTGGGATTCTCCCAAGCGGGCCAGCATAAAGCACGCAGCTTTGCCTTTTGCCTCCTCTGGCTCTCTCAGCTGGCCTAACAACTAGGGTGACCTGCAGGCATCCTGCCTGAAAAACCAGGACTAGCTCCTTATGCTTTCCTTCTAGGGATTCTTAGCTGCTCCTCAGTTTAGAAGGGATTCTGTGGCTGAGCTCCAGAGGGGCTACCCAAGCATGGTCCAGACCTCTGTTTGCCTTGGGCCTGCCTGTGTGCCCTGTCACTTCAGGGAACTGCTCCAATCCAGAATCTACCTGGTCCATCCCTACCCCTTCTTCCTCAAGACAAGAACTTTCTTCATCTTTCTCAGTTTCACTCACTAACAGGGATCAAGAAGAGCTTTGCAAGTGGACACAGTCCCTTGACACACACACACGTGGGGCTCCAGCTGTTCCTCTGTTCTGCCCTCCCATGGCCCCTTGCTCTCTCTTGTTCTGGTTTAGATCTGAGATATCCTCGAAAGACCCATGTGTTCATAGGTGGATTGGAGTCTGGTGGGCAACAGCTGACTCGAGCTTCAAAGGCAGGATGTGATGGAAGAGGGTCACTGTGGGCAAGGCTTAATGGCATCTATCTCCCTTGGGGCACTTCCCATGACTCTCTGCTCCCTGTCATGATGCGGTGCGCAGTTGGCCCCTGCTCTCCTCTACCATGCACCTTTCCATGCCATCCTGCCAGGAGCCAACCAACTGTGGGATAAAGTAAACTTCTTCCTTAAGTTGTGGGTGAAGGTTTCTGTGCTTCAGGGACGAGAAACAGGACTAGGACATCTCCCTTCATCACACCTGTTCACAGTCAGGGCAAATATTCACCGTAACCAACCATACACCTGCCTTTGCAGTGCAGTGGGTTCCTCACCTGGAGGAGGAGCCTAGTCTGGTGACTTAGGTAGCAGGGAGGAATTGGTGGCTAGAGATGCCATGAAAATATGTCATTTTACAAAGAAAAATAGCAAAAGTTCAAAGCGTGCTTCACTGTCATAAGTGTAACTCATGGGGGAAATGTGCACAGGCTTTGGAGTGGTCAGGGGAGAATCCTTAAGCTATCCTTAGGTGATGTGGCCTTAGTGTTTTGGGTGCCATATCAGAGTTCTCAAGCCCCACTGTATGTATGGATCTTGCCTGAACTCCCTGTTCTTCCGGGGCATGTGTTGCCTCTAAGAAGAACCTCTACCTAGGCTGCTCATGGGTCCTGGGGCCACTGGGCAGGGGGAGAGGGCTGTAGTGCTCATGGCCTGACTATGACACCCAGCCCAAGTAGCTCACTTGAGGTAAGGCTGCACACACATGTAACTTTCTTTATTCCTTCCCTGGCTCCTCATCAGTCAACTGCTAATCACAAGTGCTAATCCCTCATGGAGCCATGGAGAGTGTAAACACCTTCTGCCCTCAAGAGCCCTTTCCTCTGGACTTACCAACCTAGGAACTCTTCATCACATTGGTGATAAAATTATGTATATGATTTTAATACCCAGCTCTTTTTTGCAGCCTTAAAACATCCGATTTCCTGGGATTCCTGCCACTCTTCTTTCTCAGACCTGCTTAATTTCTCAATCATTAAATTCCTCCACCTGAAAATTACCAAGGGAAGATTTTTTCTTTCATCATTTGGGAACTATTAAGATCTTTTCTCTAAATTTATTCCAACAGTGCTCAATGAATACATTTAAAATGGATTCTAATTTATATATTTACTGGGAAACAACTCATCCCATTTATTCTTCCAACAAACATTTTTTTCAATGCTTACATAATAAGTTGTTAAAATATAGTAGTGTCCCACCTCTAGGATGTGTTGAGCCAGTGAACAAGTCTGGGTGTGGTGGCACATACTTGTAATCCAAGTGCAGGGGAAGCTGAAAACAGCAGGATCATTATGAGTCCAAGCTGCATAGTCAGATGCTATACCAAATACATAAAATTGAAAAAAGAAAAGAAAAGAAAAGAAAAAGAAATATAGTGGTGACCCAGACATCTTGTTCAGCCCTCAAACAGCTGATTGGGGGGAAATCCAGGTAAGTAAATCAGCAATGCAAAAGAATGTGCTAAGTGCGCCCTCAGTACAAAGGGCCTTCTGGCGGGGTGGGGGAGGGCCGGGGAGATGGCTCAATAGAATAAGCATTTGCCTGGCAAGCTCAAGGGCCTGAGTTCAATCCCCAGTTTCGAAAAAAAAAAAAAAAAGTTAGGGGGCCAGGGAGATGGCTCAGTGGAATAAATGCTTTCCTGGTAAGTGCAAGGGCCTGAGTTCAATCCCTTATTTCGAAAAAAATTAAATAAATAAAAGGGCATTCTGGGAGTTTGAGGGAGGGTGGATGGGAGCAGCTATACATCTGTAAATTGCAGCATTAGAAGTTGTTTTGTTATTAATCCCTGGATGTGACTTGAGTCCTCTACGGTTCCATAAGCACAAGTGATGTTCCAGATCTTGCTTCTTCAGATCTAGTACTGTGTGTGATAGCAGGTGCTACATAAAGTTTATTTTTCTTAAAATATAGTTAGGTCAGTTTTGTTCCATAGATAAGTTAACATGTAATGTGAATTTTAACCCTAGAGTTAAAACTAGCGGGAAGGAATCTGAAATTGAATAGCCCAGGCAGAGTGTGAGACCTGTACTAGACAACTGGACAGGCACAAGGGACAGCTTGGGGAAGAGCTTCCTTCCTGCTCCTTGTGGCAGCTGGCTCGGGCAGCTGCAGAAACACTCAAGAGTTTCAGAGATGGGAGGACTTGGGGGCAAGTGCAGAGGGAAAGACCCAGGAGGTGCAGCTGGGCTTTCTAGTTTTAGCAGAAGTGGTCATTTCCCTGGAAGTGAAGGCAGCCACGGAGACATCTCAGGAGAGTGAGAGGGCTTCCTTGGAAGACAGATGAGTCCTGAGTCCCCTTCTTTCCTTAGGAAGGCTGTTTGTGCTCCAGTGCCCCACTTTTGAGGCTGGCGGGTCACAGCTATGAGAGATGAACTCTGGTCTTTCTCCACGTACACTTCTCCATGAGTGCTGATGGGGTATTTCATGTTTCAATTCAGAAAGCAGAATGCACAGGGCATGGGGGGGGAATGTCTGCTGCCTGTAAAATTTCCTCTCTCTCAGTGTCTGTGGACACTTCATAGAGCCTCCAAAGTCAGAGACGTGGCCACCAAATCGTGTGTGGCTGAGGATTCCAGTCAGAGTGAGTCTGCAAGGGACAGACTTGGGGCTAGTGGGAAGCAGGAGGACTTCGGAGACCTGGGCACAGCATTGCCTCTGCCTCTGTCTACCTGTGTGGTTCTGGTCAAGTGCCTTAACCTCTCTGACCTTCTGCTTCTTTATCTATTAAATACAGATAATGACAACTTTCTAAGGTCTACAACAGAAATTAAGTGATAAGTGATGAAAGCCAAATGGTACATCGTACATGCTGGAAAAATGTTAGTTTCTTTTCCCTTCCTCCTCCTCTGTCCTTTTAAGACCCCCAGAGCACCAACAAAAGAGCACACAGCTGTCCGTGCATCTGTACGATCATTTCCACTCCTGGGGGAGAACCATAGATGAAAATCAGCAAAATGGTTAAGATAGTTTGAGGGATTAACATGCCACCAAAATAGGAACTTGGAAGAATTTTTTCCTTTGCAGAAGTGGCTGACACATTTGGTAGACATAAATCTCAATGGAACGACGGGATCGATTCGCTGCCTGGCAGACAGGCCACATGATTGCTCCGCGCTTGCCTCTGCTCCTGCAGACTCCTACAGAGCAGCGTCTCGCCGTTGTCAGACATCTGCACATCTCTGTACAGCAGTGCACGTAGCCTTCAAAGAGACACTCAGAGCTGGACTGAAGAGGAATCATTATCTCTTTTCCAGATGACAGCACTGAGACACGGAACCTTTGTGCATGGGGAGATTCGCAGCAGAATGTCTCCGCCTTCCTGACTGCCACGCACTACTGTTTATCTCTTCTCCCTTCACCCACATTCTCCCCTCTGCCCTTCTTGATGGCATGCAGACGTTGGCCACGTTTTCCACTTCCTGTGCTTGGCTGAGAGTTTCACAAGGTGAATCCCACACTCCCGCTGTTAAGCCAGCGCTGGACAATGTGGAGGGAAGAGGAGATGCTAAGTGCTGTTGTCTACTTTATTCTATAACAGAATGCCTCTGACCGGGTAATTTATAAACAACAGAAGGTTATTGCTTACAGCTTTGGAGTCTGGAAAGCTCAAGAGTGAGAGGTCACATCTGGTGAGGGCCTTCTGCAGCACGCTGAGGCACAAGGTGAAAGGCCAAGAAGAGCCGGAGGCCAAGCTTCTTGTTGTCCAGCAGTCGGTGCTGTGACGAGTGACCCACTCCGGTGGTTCTCGTATCGTTCACTAACGAGGGCAGAGCGCTCATGACTCCATTGGTTTTTAAAGATTCTAACTCTCACCATTTGAAATGCAGATTAAGTTTCCAGCATATGAGCCTGGGGAGAAACAGCAAACTGCAGCGCAGCGCAGCACCATCTGATCAGTGGCTTGAGGAGGCGACCAGGGCGGTGCCTACACATGTCCGTGGTTGAGTCTGTGCAGCCCTGACCAAGGAAGGGGTCTGGTAGAAGAGCTGTGTCTCCCTGTAGGGGAAGCTTTTCACACTTAAATATGCATCCAAGCCACCAAAGCAGGTTATTAAAGATGGAATTTGGGGACTATGCATTGGATTTCTGATTCCACAGGCCTGGGGTGAAACCTGAGAATCTGTATTTCTAAGAAGTCCCCTGGGATGCTACTACCACTGGCCAGGGAGCCATATCTCGGGAAAGATTGCACTGACTGTATTATGTCCGAAGGGAACAAAAGCTTCTTCCCTGCCTCCAAATAAGACCTATGCAATGGCCTGCAGTGATTAAAAAATAAATAAATAAATAAAAGAAAAAAACTAATCAGATACCTGGTTTGTTTTGTTTTTTGAAGAGCTCACATGAAGGGAACATTATTCATTAAAATGCATTTATTAGTTTTCATATTCCTAAACAAGATGGCTCCACATTTGATTTCTCTAGCCCATTTATTTTTTATTTAAAAAAAAATTTTTTTTAAATTTTTGGTGGAACCACAGATTGAACTTGGGCCCCTGCGCTTGCCAGGCAAGTACTTATTCCACTGAGTAATCTCTCTGGCCTCTAGCCCATTTAGAAAAATAATAAGACAGGTTATAACTTAGACAATATAATATTTCTTTTCTTCCTGGAGATGTGGGACTGTTTTCTTGTGGTTAACTTACAATTGGGTTTAGGGAGCATTAGATATTAGGGTTGCTTGGGGAATTTGAGAAAATTCAAAGCTGAGGCTGCACCCTGGGGCAGTTTACTGGGGAGGGAAAAGAGCTGTCCTTGCTTTTGGATCCCTTGAACCAAGGCTTAGTTGTTTTTAAAGCACCCACATGTTACAGTGTGCATCCATGTTTGACAACTAACTCTGGGAGTACAGAATGTCTGGGGTCATGGCCTAGGACTATGGACTTGTGGCCAGTGGGCTAAATCAGTGATTCCAAAATAGGTAAGGGGGCACATGTCATATCTTTATGCTACTCTTTTTGAGCATGTGTCAAACCTAGAGTGCTAACATAATATCCATTCAAAAGTGAAGCAAATGTGGGATTTTTACAGTTGCTCCAAAGGAGGCACACATGATGACGTGCAGGCGAGAGTTTCCACAGCTGGCTGGTGGTACTGGTTAGATGGGCCAATCTGTCTGGTCACATCTGGGAGCGGGGCTTTTGGAGCAGTCCTCATGTCACTAACTGCTAAGTCAGTTCTGTTCTTTATGCCAGGTGCTGAACTCTGCCGCACATTTTCACTGTTGGTTTGTACGAATGGTGTGAATGGCATGCATGTATTTGCTGTAGGACCTACACGTGTAGGTGACAAGTCCACAGTGAAAACCCCAGACGGTGAGACTGCAGTGTGCTTCCTTGGGCAGAAATGGTACCAACATGCCATGGCACTTCACTGCGGAGGGGACAAGCACATTCTGGGTCATTGTTCTGTTGGGAAGAAGAGCCTGGCATCCTGTGCCTGGGCTCCTGTAGATTTCCTGATGGGTGTTTTCCCCTGTTAGTCCCCTCATATGTCCTTGCCTTTGATAAAGTACAGATGTGAATACAACTGCCTCTGGGTCCAGTGAGTCCTTTTGGCAAAGGGACCAGAGGTGAGGGTATTTGTCGGGCTCCAAAAAAGATGGGAGCAATTTTAAATATAAAATTAGAGATAAATTTTTGTGATGGACACATTGGACATAGAGGGTCGATGTAACATGCATGGCTAGATCTCCTTTGTATGAGAAAAGGATGTAATTAACAGAATTTTAAAAAGGAAAGTAGGCAAATATGACATTTCTGAAACCAGATAGGGGATGATTGGGATGGGTCTAGAACCAGTTTGGGCAGGAGAGTGATGTCATCCATGGGAGGCACTGCCAAGGTGCGCACACCTTGGGCTCCCAAGTCCCCACTGCTGTCCTGTCCATTTCCTCCCCATCCCTGCACTTGCATGTGAGAGCAGAGCACACTTTCTGAATCCATCCATAGCCACCTTGGCTTCTGGCTTTCTCTGGTACCTACTCTGTGTCACCAGCCAGGGCCAACCCTTACGCCTCCTGCCAAGGGGGTGGGGACTGCAGGAGCTGTGAGCAAAGGGCTTTAGAAAACCAGAAGCCATCTCATTGGATGGGCATTCTCCAAGGACCCTGACTCTGTGAGTCTGTGATTCTGAGTCCCCAGTGCCTTCACCTGTTCCCGCCCATTCTCAGCATTGTTGGGAAGATGCAGCTATCTTTCCATCAGGGCAGGAGAGCATCCTAGACTCCAGCATTCCCATCTGCCAGAGGAAGTAAGGAAGCAAGGGCCTTACCTTGGTGCTTTCCTTCAGCTAAGTTCAGGGAGCATACCAGAATGCGGGCCACTGAACCTTCCTGTTTTGTCCCTTGCACGCCTATTGAAAGCTTTAGTAAATTTATGCTGCTAGACAGGAGCAGGGTCAAGTTTGCTACTACGCATTGCAGGCCCACTCTGTGCTCAATGGATAAGGTTTTGTTTACTTTTCATGGCAGTTGAAGATGAGAGCACTTGGAGATGTACATGACCTGCTTGCACTCACTTGGTATCAGTCTTTAGTTTTAAACTCAATTAAAGCTTATCAATTCTCATCTTTCATGTGCTACTCTTCCTGGTAATAATGAAACAGCCAGATACCATGCTAAGCTCTGTCCACATCATCTACTTAATACTTGTGATGATGCCAGGAACAGATCATGACCTTATCATCCTATTTCACCCACTCTTAAAGCAATAGGGTCCTTGTTAAATCAACACTGAGCATGTGGTAAATTATTAAATCTAAATGCCAGCCCCAGGATCCTGTGCGCAAGCCAAATGCTAGTGATGGAGATTGCAGCTCTGATTTAGGAGAGCTTGCAGTCAAAACCTGTTCTAATTGGATACTCCAGGCTTAAGTAACCAAAATCAGCCTTTTCTTTGAGCATTCTTGAAAATCACGGTTCCATCTTCCCAAAGTGCTAAGGTTAAGGATTTGGTAGTAATGTCCATTTGAGTTTGATTCTGACCATCGATTCTTCCAGGATTTATGGAAGTCATTTAATCTCTCTGAGTCAGCCTTTTCATTGGAACAATGGGAATATAAACACAAAGAGTTGCCTTCTTAAATATTCGGAATAATCAACAACTAGGTCACCAGATACTAAACTCTCAGTGTGTATACACATGAGATCCCTTGTGCTGGGCAACCCAGGGGAGTCATGGAGAAGGGAAGGATCAGTGCAGTGTTGCCAGTTCAGTCTTTCCTCTGTGCTCCACTTTCTCTACAGATGAATGTGGCCCTGAAGTTGGGGTGGGCAGGGAAGATTCACAAGATGATGGCAACAGGGAAGGGAAGTTGGGAGGTTGGTGAGAGGAACAAGGAGATCAACAAATTGGAAAGAATTTTTTTCTAAAACAACTAAGAGGAGTGTTTAAGTCAGCTGTCTCTTAGTAATAAATGAATATCACAGACTGGACACTCTACCAAAAAATACATTTGTTTTCTATATTTTAGGGAAGGGTGTTCAGGGTCTCACTACTAGATCGGACTCGTAGTGATCCTCCTGTTTACAGTCTCCCAAGTGCTGGGATTACAGGAGCGTGCCACCACGCCCAGTCTCAATTGCTGTCTCAGCGTGCTCTGGGAGCGGGACCGGCATGACAGGCCGGGGATTGAACCCCCGGACCCTGCTCCTGCTTGCAGGTGCTCTGATCTGCTGAGCTATTTGGCTGGCCCAGAAATGTATTTCTTACCGCTACGGAGGTCAAGAGGTTCATGTTGAGAGGCCACACCTGGGAAGGCCTTCTTCCAGTAGGGATGCTACAGAGTTGGAGGTGGCGCAAGCCATCCTACCGCGAGAACGCACTTGCCTATTCAGATTCCTTTTCTTCCTCTTCTAAAGCAAATCAGGCTGTCATGGGGCCTGTCTCAGGCATTTTCCCATCGCTAAGCCAAAGTGCTTGCCACAGCCTTCGGGAGGACAGGTGTAGTTTGACTCATAGTTTTTAAAGAGCCCAGTGCATAGGTGGCTGGCTGAGAGGCGTGGCGGGAGCTCGGTGGGAGGGTCTGCAGAGAGGAAGCTGCGCGCACCACGGTGGCCGGTGGACAGACGGCAGAGCTGGCAGGGTGGAGCCGGAAGGGAGCTGCACCGTCCTTCCTGCCGTGCCGCCTCGGAAGCAGCCTGTCCCAGGCAGGTGCTACCTCCTAGCAGCACATTCGACTGTGGACTCCTAACCGGTGAGCACAGAGCCATGACCCCATCACCTGAGAGCTCTGCCTCTAGGCACAAGAGCCTTTTGGGGGACATTTTAGAGTTAAGCCACTACCTTATGATCTCATGTAATCCTAATTCTCTCCCCTAAACCCCATTTTCAAACACCATTAACAAATGGATTAAATTTCTATGTGAGACACACACACACACACACACACACACACACACACATCTTTTATTTATTTATTTGGTACAGGGTCTCACTACACAGCTCAGACTCACAGCGATCCTCCTGTTTCAGCCTCCTCAGCGCTGGGATTACAGTTGTACACCACCACACCCAGTTTTGGTGGCCGGCACAGCACGCCTAGGGTTCTGGGGCCAGCATGACATGTGGTACCAGGAATCGCACTCAGGACCTTGCGCTCGCCAGGCAGGCACTTAGGCTGCTGAGCTGTCTTCCCAGCCCTCTGTGTGAGTTTTACAGGGGACAGACACTCAGATCATAGAAGACAGCTGCTACTGAAGTGGAGCAACTAGAGCAAGCAGAGGAAGCTAATTCCCCTGAAATGCTTCTGTGTGTCAGTCGAGCTTTCGAGGGTAGTGGCTAAGCTGGGCTGTCTGTGCAGAGGGACAGCCTGAGTGAAGTCTCGAGTCTGTCTCTCACTGAGTGTGTGACTTTGAAAGGTTCCCTGGCTTCTCTGTGGCTCTCTCCACCCATGTAATGAGGGTAATGGTAAAATGCACACATTTTGATGTGAAAATTAAATGAGTTTATATGGGTCAAGTGCTAAAAACTGTCTAGCAGAATTTAAGAATGTGTATGTACTAAATGTAAAGATTAATATGATATTTAAACATTTTATTTGGTTGCACTACAAAACTTTATGCCAGTTTTCATTTTATTTTATTTTACCTATTTATTTCTGTGCTAAGAATTGAACTCTTAACCTTATCCTTGCCAGGTAGACACTGTTCTGCTGCGCTATATCCCTGTCCCCTAGTTCTAATTTTATAGATGAGGAAATTGAGGTGCAGAAAGATAAATTCTGATTTAGAGTCAGAATCAAAATCTTTCCTTTTTCTAAATCAAACTCTCCTCGTAAATTTACACTTACAGAAACAATAGTAGCTCTTGCCATATAAAACAAGGATGATAAATGGCAGGTCATGTCACATCGCATAAGGATGAAAGATTCTGCTGACACTACTTCATGGCCTCTACCCAAATGCTATAAGGTAAAGAACAGGGAAAAACAAATAAAACTAATCCAAAGGACTAAAGGACTAAACAAAACCATAACTAAGGCTCAGAACAGCTCTTACTGGTTGAACAAAAGGAGAGTTGGGAAAAACAGGCAGAGCCGTTGCTGGAAGAAGCTGTGTCAGCTCTGAGAGCCACCTGTTGCTCTTTAGGAACTTCTCCAGCCAGCTGGCATCTCCTCGATAGCTTGAAACACACCATTCCAGGAACACTCACACCATGGAGACTGGTGAGTGCTAAGTTGGAAAGACACCAATCAGTATAAAATGGTTAACTATGATGAAGGAGAGAGGTGAATGTGAAGGGATAGGTAGGAGCAGAATGATTCTGGATTGGCTTATAGAGTTTTTTTTCCATAATTTTATTGAGAAACAAATAGCAATGAGACAGTTTCAAATCAAATTGG
>NDGN011025066.1:0-10188 GCA_002564285.1 Tympanoctomys barrerae | reverse complement strand
TAGATCGGACTCATAGTGATTCTCCTGTTTACAGCCTCCCAAGAGCTGGGATTACAGGTGTGCGCTACCATGCCCAATCTCAATTGCCATCTCAGAGTGCCCCAGGGTCGAGGCCAGCACAGCAGGCCCAGAGATTGAACCCCCGGTCCCTGTGCCTGCTTACAGATGCTTTAATCCACTGAGCTATTTGGCTGGCCCTTTAACTATTCTTTGTATGACTTTTTACATGAAATATATTTTCAAATGAGAATTTTATGTTCTTGATGAGATAAAAAAATCAAATTGGAATGTCAAGATTGGGTGAAATTTTATGTCTTTGCTTTAAGCAGGAAAGAGAGCATCAGTTGCACACCCAGGAGCCATCCACAGCTGAGATTAGGATGACAGCTTGTGTAGAATTCTCTAAATCCATACCTGGAAAAATAAAAACAACTACATTTGCAACTTATCAGGACACATGGGTCTCAGTTTGCAATCAAAGAGGAAAACACAGCTTCTTAGCAACAGCTGCAACAATGAGTGGTAGAGCAAGCGAGGCATTGCAGCCTGTCTCCAGGAATAAGAGCACAAGCCACGTTGTGTGGGCTGCTTGTCAGCTTCGAGGAGCATCCCTGCCAGCCGGAGGGAGACCAAAGCTGTCCAGCCAGTCAATCTGCCCACCACCGAGAAAGGGCTGTGTAGCAAAGGCTAGGCTACAAAGAAAAGCCTTTTAGATTTATCAAGATATCAGAAAACATCTCAGCCTTGCCTGATTTCCTTGTTCCAAATTGTGATTTTCCCTCCCTGTGTGTGCAGCTCCAACTGCAAATGTCATTCTTACTGAAGAAAAGAATCAAACAGAAACACTGGTGTGGAGTGACTCCTTGTCCCGAGAGTACATTTCTACCGCACTTTGATCACAGGCTTCCTGCATTAGCATTCTGTCCAGAGGGAAGGCAAAGCTATTCATGCTGCAGAAGTGCAAACTTCCCCAAGGTTTTAATGAATTACTGTGTTTGTTCAACAGTTGTCAGGTGTCTCCAGTCTCTCTGTTGCTTGTGCAGTACAGTGTTTGTTTTATCAGTGACAAGTAACCCAAAATACAAAGCAGGTCTATCCTTATATCTATGCTGCTGTAAATTTTGAAAATCGGAACACATGTGTAAATCACGGTTGAGATGAACTCAGTGTCACCTGACTTGGAACCACTTGCTTTGATTCTCCAAACGTCTTAGAAATTCCTGCCTAAGCTGCCACCAGTGTTAAAGGAACAGCAGTAACGAATGAATGTAAAGACACCTCCAAGGCAAACCAAGTTCAAGCCAAGGGCCAAAACAGAACTGCACTCCATCAATTACCATTTTCTTTATTTTAATTCAAGGAAGCTTGGATAATTACCAAGACCAGGAGAGGCATGCCTAGGGAATCACTAAGAGCCTGGGGGGCAGCAAAGGCAGAAGAGGATGGCATTTAAGACGTGACTGGGTATCTTTTAAATCAAATTGTGGAAACGTACAAACCAAGATCTTCCCAGAGCAAGCCAGGGCTATCCGTGTCATAGACTTAGAATTGCTTCTCTACCTGAAATTGCAATTTAATAATTCTATTAGGTATACTTCATTTATGCATATTCATGAGTTGGGGATTTTCTGAATATCAGATATTAGTGTACCCTTTGTATTTGAAAGGAGCCTCACTTGAAAACCTTTGCAGAAGACAGCTAGCAGCTTTCCCTTCACACAGAAAGTTTGTAAAAGTAGCACTGCAAAGTAGGCAGAGGAAGAAGCACAGAGGAACGGCAAGTTCACAACATTTCTTAAAGCCCGAATAGAGTATCAACAAAAACAAATTAGTCTACTTTTACTACAGATCACCAACGTTACATTACATTACGCTCAGAAGAACAGGGAATGAAGAACATAATTAATGCTGGCAAACAGTATTTTGACTACACATTCTGAGGTTAAAGACAGTAATAAGAACTTTCCAGAAATTTTGTGCTCTAGCTAATGAATATTATTTCCCCTTGGAAAAGAAATACTATTTAAATATAAGCCCAGTTTTTTCTGAAAATATTTATTAACTTAAACAATATTTTTGCAATAGAAAACTGCCCAAGTATTTATTACCTAGTACTTCCTAAATACACAGCACACTACCATAAGGAAGATCATCAATTTATCTAAGAAGTTAATGAAAATTCATTTTTCCATGTCTCTGGTTATACAGAGTTCAGTGCAAGCAATCTCCCATGGAAGGATTTATGTAGCTGTGTCATCGTCGGCGTCATAGCCAAGGAACTAAGAAGGATCAAGAGCTTGTCCCACTGAGATGTTTATGTGCTCATGGGTATTTTCTGCTATTTTTGGGGTTTACACATGTGCAGATAGATGATAACCAGAAAAGTAATCAAGATTCTCTCCAAAATTATTCTATAAATTAGAGTCTCAGAGTACATGAGAGTTTGGTATATTAGGATTTCTTATTATTCGTTCATTAATCCCAGTGGTAGAGTGTGCTACCAGGCCTGTTCACGCTTGCATTCTCTTAATTGTATGTCAACTGATTATCTTAAAATCATTTTCTAGGCAATGTAGTTTATTCGTTATTTGCATCTTAGTTTTGTCTGTCTTGAAAAATATTTTCATATTAGGAAAAGTTAAGGACGGGGAGATAGCTCAGTGGTCTAAGCGCCTGCCTGGCAAGTGCAAGGACCGGGGTGCAATCCCTGGTGCTGCATGCTGTGCCAGCCCTGAAAACCCAGGTGTGTTGTGCCAGCCACTGAAACCAGGTGTGGTGGCACACACCTGTCACTGCAGTGCTGAGTAGGCTGAGGCAGGAGGATCACTGGGTCCAAGCTGCATAGCAAGACCCTATACCAAATGCATAATAAAAAAGAAAAAGAAAAAAAAAAAGGAAAAGTTAGCTTCTGGTCATGATCTGTCTACAAATATACAACATACGCAAAAGAAATATATATATTTTAGCAGATTTGTGATTTATATTTGCCTCAGTTAATGGGCTTGAAGTTCTGTTCTTTCTTTTAACAATTATTTGTGTCCTAGTTTTGGTCACCTTGAGAAGGATTCTATATTAAAAAAGTCAGCCTTGATCATGTATCTGGCAGCTATACATATGCAAAAGGAATATATTTTAGTAGATTTATCATTCATGTTTTGCCTTAATGGGCTTTTAAATTTGTTGTTTGACATTTTTGCATAATTATATGTGTTATTTACTACCTGTTTGTCTGATGGGATTTATATCTTTCATAGAAAGACCCCCCTTTTTTTTTCCAGTACCAGGAATCAAAGTCAGGACTTTGTGCTCTCCAGGGAGGTCCTTATGCCACTGAGCTATAGTTTTTTTTAATTCTCTGTATTTTGTTCTAGCAATATTATAGCACGTTGTTTTTGATAAAAATCTTCTCTTTACCTAGAATGTATCTGAGGACTATATAAGGCATGAGATTCAGATTCAGCATTATTGTTTTGTTTTTTATACTATTGAAGGTATCCAAATGTTGCTTTTGGACAACCCTTACTGGGTGGAATTGAATCCTGTCTCATCTATTAACTTTCTTTTCTGTTAATCTGTTTATCCACTTTTCTTTACCAAACTTTCATAAAACCAACTTTCCTCAATACAATAAAATACAAAGAATCTGTATAACTTTTATCTCAGAAGATGTTTGGAAAATTTTATTTCTTTAACTATATTTAATATGATTAATCTAAATTTATTTAAAAATTTAAAGATATCTTTTATTTTAAAATTATTATCATACATGTATGATATATCTTATATTTGGATATGTATTCTCTTTCTTCCCCAATTGTTCATTTTAGTGCTTTTAATAGATAAGAACATAGTAAAGGACCAGAGAGACAGCTCAGTGTACTAAGGGCCTGCTAAGGCAAGGGCAGAGACTGTGTTTTGATCTCCAGCACCACATACTGCACAGGCCCTGCCCCAGGCACATTGAGCCTGCCAGGGAGACCAGGTGTGCTGGTGCACACCTGTAATCCCAGCGCTGGGGAGACTGAAAACAGGAGGATCTCTACCAGTCCAAGCGACATAGTGAGACCCTGCACCAAACACATTTTTTAAAAAAGAACATGGTAAAATATTTATATGTTTTCATAGCATCAATTATGACAACATTTACTGAAAACTCACACAGATGCTAGGTTCTCAGGGATTAAATAAAAATGAAAGCCTTTGCCTAAATTTCCTCTGCTAAATATAATCCATCATCTGAGCTGTGCAGTTAGGAATCTCTAGATGAATTCTTTCATTATGGAACAACCCAAATGTCCATCAGACTCTCCAGCGGGACTTGGCCGCTCATTCGCTGCCTTCTTCACGCTGCGGTCTGACCTATCTCATTCGAGACATCTCTGGAGACAGCTGGTCCGCGCTGCGGCACGGGGGCGACAACTGCAGCTTGATTTTCTATCCAGCTCCCATGAGAACTACCTTGTTGAGTTCATCTTCAGGAAATGTTTGTACATTCAGTGGTGGCAGCGAGGGAGCCCCTTTGCAGTTCCCTTCAGGCAGTCATTAGTCCTCAAAGGCGAAAGTGAGTTGGCATCTCACGGCGTCTTTTGGGAACCCTGAGGGATGCCCCTGAAGTGAAGAGAGGACTGCGCTGCCACCACGGAATGTGACTTTTGTTCCTCCCTGGACCCCCGGGTTGAGTGTGCAGGTGACCTCGTGCACGTAGGGGCGAGTGCAGTGAACTTCCTGTGGTGCTTTCAGTAATCCATCCACGTATGTACTACTCAATCAAGCATTTATTGAATGCCTGTCTTCTCTACAGCCCTTGGCTGGGCTCTCAGTACTGTTAGGCTCCCAGAATGTAACAGTGTAGCAGTTAAATATCCTAATTTTATAATTAAAATAAGGAATTTTATAGGAAAACAATGAAAACCAGAGATTTATTTATTTATTTTTAAAATTTATTTATTTAAATTGCTAAGGGTCTATTTAAGGTCGACAGGGTCTCTCTAAGAAGCTTGGACTCAGTGATCCTCCTGTCTCAGCCTTCTCAGGGTTGGGACTGCAGGCTGTACCACCATGCTGGATTTGAGGCCCCGGGGCTGGGTTCAGCACTACGTGTGGTACTGCGGATCCAGTCTGGGTCCTTACACTTGCCAGGCAGGCACCCGGACAGCAGAGCTATCTCCCTACCCCCCAGAGTTTTATTTCCAGCGCTATCTACCTTTAACTAACAGTTTATGAATTAAAAAGAAAAACACACATGCTCAGGGAAATGAATCACTTCGTCAAGTGGCAGGGAAAAGTGCACAAGAGTGTGTAAATGAAATGAACGTTATCTCAATCACTAGAAGAGAAAGTCATTGAGCAGGAACTGAGTAGCCACTGCCAGGTATCTGCTGGCCCTGCGAAGGCCTTTTCCTTACTAATGAAAGTTCAAAACAAAGCAAAAAACCAACTGTAGCTTTAACAAACTGTTAGATCATTGTCTTAAAGCATCCTGATTAGCCTCCATATGGGCAAAATCAGTGGTGTTTGGATAACCTCCACTGACTGACTCCTATCTGTTCTTCCTTTTAACCAATTAAGACATCAGGGCTGGTGACATAGCTCAGTGGCACAAGTGCCTGCCTGGTGAGCTCAAGATCCTCGGCTCAGTTTCTGGTACCAAGAAAAGAAAAATGTAACAGACTCACACATAAAACTAAGAGTTCATAGAGAAAAATGATAAAAGTAAATGTTCTCATGTAGCACTTTTGAATGTTTCATTTGTATTTTAATTCAACTAGTTATTTGTTGACTGCCTGGGAATGAGTATGTTGGACATAAGATTTATTTTACTAAACACTGAATAATAAAACCAGGGTACAAAGTTTAAGATTTAATTACCTTAAATCATATAGCTACTAGATGGTGAGGCTAATATTCAAATTATGTTTGTCTAATCTTATGCCTGGAGTCAGATTTTGTATCCTCTACTGATTTGGAGTAGAACTCTGAATTATACAGAAACAGGCAATGCTCTGAGAATTCATGTTATTTTGCAGGTCTATTTCAAAAACAGATCTAGAAAAGCAAGCTCACAAGTTGATGCCAATTTGTAGGGGCTCCTAGGCCTAACCTTTGCATTACAGATAAACACCAGAAAAGCTCCTAATTTCTTCAGCTGTAATTATAATAGGCAAAGCAAGCAGGCATGTACATTGCAAAGCACTCCCTGTGATGGATGCAATGGAGTGGGCCAGTGGAACAGTAAGGTATGTCCACAGGAGCATGATCCTGTGTGACCCTTGGGCTCATACAGAAATGGCAGGGGAGATGGCCAGATCAACTGGTTTTTCCTACAGGACCCAGAAATCGGAACTGAGCTGTGGAGTCTTCTGATTCAGAGGGTGCTCGGACAGCACAAGGAAGGCTTTGAAGCCTAAGATCCAGAGTCAAACCCTGGCTTCACCACCTACAGGGAAGTGACTTTGATATTACTCAGTTGCTCCGTAGCTCAGGTGTCTGTGTTGAACCCGGAGTTCAAGGACTACGCTTTCTCCAAGGCTGCGGCGTGGCTGTCGCGGTTGAGGACTTGCCTGACTCACAGTGTTTCTCAGGACTGAGAGCCTCAAAGTCAAGTAATGTCTCGGGTAGCGAACACTCAGTGCATGTCACTTAGGATTATTTCTAGGCTTTAGTGTTTTAAAAATAATTATTTGTTTAAATTCCAAATGCAGTGAAGGCCAAAAAGTCATCAATTTCTAGCTATTAAATCTATAAAAATGCTTTTATTTTTGCTGCTCTCTACTTAATTTAGGTAAGTATACTTCAGGTGGTTGATAGCCTCTGGATTGACTCATATTTTAAAAAACTAGATTGTCATAGATAGGATGCACATATTTTATACAACAACCTGATTTTTCCTCTTTTTTTCTCTCAACTATGTCTTTTCTGTAAAAGTAGATTTCAGTTTAAACAGTAGACCACAGTTTTATTTTTTATATAAGTAACAGTGGTCTTTGTTGGACTGTAAATAAAATTAGGCAATGACAGTAACCTAGGACCAGAAGTTCTTTACATGAGAAAAAGAAGATCTGGGATCAACTTGACACTGCTTTTAGGTTTTAGGGAAGGCAGTGGTTGATGTGCATAATTCATGCTAATTTCTTGGCCCGGTTTCCTCTGGGCTCATACTAAGTTCCATGAAACTAGAGTGTTTTTAAGCCAGAAGGGCTGCAAACACCATAAAATGTTCATCTTAAACTAGAGAGTTCGGGGCTCACTTTAATGTGATATGAACCAAAGAAGACAGCTTGCCTAGTTTTGATGAAGAACCCCTTGGAGGTTCAGCGCTGTGCTGGTGCCAGTGACCACAATACAGAAGGAGATTGGAGCATCTGGTGGACAAGGAGACACTCGGTGGTGACTGACAAGAGATGTTGGGAACCTGGCACCCCGTGGCATCCGGATGATGCCAAGCAGCTCAGCATCTGTGCATAATGAAGGAGCCCCCGTCGCTGCACACACATGGAGCTGCCCGGATGCTCCCCGAAGTCATGGAGAAAGCTTTGCGGTAAGACTGGAGTCCGCTAAAAGTGGAGAAGGCAAAATTAGAGCCAGCACTGTAAATATGAATCACCTCTTTTCAGGGGTATCAGGTGAAATCCTTATACTATGTTTCATAATATTAATTTTACTTTAAGTAAATATCATGTATTTTAAATAACATAAAATCAGAATAGGATTAAAAGAAAATGTATACATGCAATGAGGTACTCTCTTAGAAAGAAATAATTATACAATTTTGTTATTTACTACATATTTTCCTTTTCCTTCCACTTAGAGTGCATTATAGGTGTCTTGCGCTTCCTGCTATTACAGTACTTAATATTGTATTAACTGCTTTCAAGTAAGCATCTACTAGAGTACCTATGAGAAACTTCTGCCTCTCATTCCTAGAGCTAACATGATCTTTTGCCAGGAAAATGTATTCTAAAAAACAAAACAAAACAAAACAAGGTCTTTTTACCCAGATCTGTTCCACATGTGCAGTGCTCCAGTCGTGCCAAACAATCGTCCAGCAGATTCTTTTTCGCTTCACTTTTCAATCATGAGATTTTTATTGTCCACAGCTAATGACTTCTGTACTTGGACCAGCTTTCTGTAGTGTGAAGCCAGAACTAGTTAAGATTTAAATTATGGATAATTGTTTGTTTTACACATTGGTAACCACCTGCCCTTACTCCCGTTAGCAATTCTTCTCTCTGGCAGTTGCTCAAAGTGTGGTGCTCCAAGCACCTGCATCTGAAATGTTCTATCTCATTCAAGACACAACTTTGTGAACCATTGCAGACTTGAGGAATAAAATTCCCCTTAGCTTTGCCCACTACATTTAGTGAACAACAGCTACTGGCTTCAATTGGAAGCTTCTGCTTCTGCCTTTGTAAAAAGGAATTTCTCGGTTGAAAACATGTGATTTACATCAAGAAATCTATTTTGTTCTGAAAGAGATAATACTGAATTTAAAAGCTTCTAATCTGATGAGAAAATTAGGAAGAGAGTGTTGACAAAAATGCAAAAACAAAACAAAAACCCATAAAGACAGTGTCAGTCTGGGGAGATGGCTCAGTAGAATAAGCGCTTCCCTGGCAAGCACAGGGCCTGAATTCAATCCCCGGTTCCCCCTACCCAAAAAAAGACAGTGTCATGAGGATTGAGCAGAGATACAGCAGTACCCATTGGGGAAGGGTAGTCAAGGATTTATAAGGAGGTGGCTGTGAAGGCAACTTGGTGAAGATTCCAGGGAGACCTTTCAAGGAAAGGCCTCAAGACAGAAGATGAAGATGTCAGTGTCTGCTCACACTGCAGCTCGGCTGGGGAATGGCATGTGTACAAGGGAATGGTAGGCGTCAGGCTGAAAACTCTGGGGGGCACAATGCTGGGGAGGCTTTGCTGGTCAAAATACACTGCATTTGTATCTGTCATTGGATGGGTGTTTGCAGCATTTGAATAGGTAACATATATAAGATAGGAATCCATACATGTAGTTAGACTATATGGAAAGAGGCCTCTTCAATAGCCACACTCAGCTTCTTGGGATAAACACTGAGAACTGATAGGTAAAAAGCTTTTCTGTAGGAGCTGCTAAACAGAGACTCACCTTCCAGTGAAAGCAACTTGGATCTTGGAAGTGGAGGCTGGACTGCCAACGGGTAGTAAATGAAGAAAATCTCAGAGGGGAAATCCTAGCTTTTCACACTGGAAACATCTCCCAATTCTTGATCATTAGTAGTTTGTGGCAGTGCTTCAATTTTATTCTTTCCTTTTTAGGCATTTGTGGATTTATTCATTCACCCATTCCAGTTTACTTATTAATGAAGTCAATAATTATTTTTGGAAAGCTTATGATGACCATGGCATTCTTACGTTCATACTCCCTGTCTTCAGTGAGCTTAAATATAACGAAGAAAATGAGCCAATAATACAGAAGTTTTCAACAACAATTATGGGCAACTACAACTGTATTAGTGAGCTGCAAAGGAGGGATTCATGGAGGGAGAGGACATTGGACCGCCTGAGAGAGGGTATGAAGGAAAGATTTTCAGAGTAATTACATTTATATAAAGTAAAGGGTGACCAATGCTGATCCATTGAAGAAAAGAAGGGCTTTGTAGGTCAGGATCAGTATGCGCAGATGCATTAAGTGTGAAAGGCAATCCTGGAAGCAGGAACATATATGATGTGTCTAGAGCACAGTTGCATGCCCCTGGACTGCACAGGGACACATGCTGAGACTGGCCCATAAAATATTTTCAGTGACAGTTCAGAAGTATCTTGGTCTTAACCATCCAGCAGAAATGTATAAAAACAAAGTATATAAAGTAAAGCCATATGAATATGCTGAGCTGTAAAAGGCTCAAGTCTACAACTTCTGGCATTGCCATTCCTATGGAAAACCTACTACTATTATGGACTACTGGACTATATTGGAATATTTTGCCCAATTCACACACCTACAATAGTTGAATGACAATGGAATGCCCTGCTCTGACAAAACTAAACAAAAACAAGGGATACAAATGAGCAACCATTTTGTATCTGTATATTCAAAATAGTTAGGATATGTATACAGCTACTTTTTTAAATTCAATGAATAGAAAAATTTGTACTAATAGTGTTTGTGGACAGGATATCATGTCTGCACCTTGTACTATGAATAACCAC
>NDGN011023451.1:0-11856 GCA_002564285.1 Tympanoctomys barrerae | reverse complement strand
GATCTAGTAGTGAGACCTTGAACACCCTGTAGACCCTTCCCTAAAATACAAAATAAAATAAAATAAAAATTTTTAAATGACAACTTTAAAATGACAGATGGTAAGGAGTGGGAGATCTTTTCCAAATGGGTGGGAGACCAAGAGCTGGATGGAGCAGGCCAGGGGGCAGACGACAAGAAGAGAACTGGAATGCGTCAAGTGCGTGCCCCAGCTCCCCACAGGAAGTGCAGCCATCAACACTGCAAACATAGACGAATGAAAGCCTTCCAATAATAATCCCGCTATGCAGCTGCAGAGGAGGAAACTGAAAGACAGTGTACAGTCACAGAGGTAGAAGGACAGAGGTGATGCTCAGTGTGCCCATGCTAACTTCTCCAGATTTCTACAGAGGATCTTTCATTCTTCCTCTCTCTTTGCTGCCTCACAGGAGAGAAATATCATTTCTCTTACAGGAAAAATCACTCAGCTGTCCACACATGGTTCAGACTCATTCTCTGTGAGTCTAGCTGCAAGGGATTCCACTCAAGGGCCTGGGCCACCAAGCCCCCTCTGCAGTAGCCACAAGTGCCTTGTGTTGCACAGTGTGACTCTAGTAAGTCTCCTGTGTTGTGACTGCATATTTTACAATGAACATTTTCCACCAGCACCGCGTCTATAGCTGACACATCAACAAAATCTCTGAAGCCCCTTTTTCACTGGGAAAACAATTTTTTCTCTCTCTCTTTCTTTCTTTCTTTTCCAAATGGCCTCTAAATGAACAAAGGCATTTGAATCAATGATTTGATACCAGAGACCTGGCATTGATTCACAAAGTGCATTTTAGAAAGGGGATTGGCAGACAGAGAGCCAGAGAGAAGAGAGATCATGAGACACGCACTGCTTACCGCAACCACCTGAAGGGCCCCTGGGGCCCCCGCAGGAAGAGGCTCTCAGGTCACATCCCAATCCATGCTGATTCTGCTCAGCACCCAGAGCTGTGGGCCCGCACGACCCTCGAACCTCTCAGGCAAAGCCAGCACTTGTAGAGATGGACACAACGGTGATGCGTGAGACAGGGACATCCTCGGGACAGCTGCAGGACATGTTGCCAAGACACTCTCAAGAGCCAAAAGGTAAAGCAGTCATCTCACATAGCAAGTAGAGCCCTGCCTGGCCCCCCCGTACCCCAAATGGAGTGCCCAAGGGCCTACAGGGCTGGGGAGATAACCAAAACGCCCTCCCAGCTGCTGCCAGGCAGGACCAGACTTGTGTGTCCCTGCTGGCATCACCGTGATGGCATCCTGAAAAGAGAAGACGCTGCTGCATGGTGACTTCAGGGCAGCTCTTGGCTTCTGAGCTATTTATTGCCGTCCGTCATGTTCTCTACCATGCATGGCACGTGCCCTACCTGACAAGCGGCTCTGGCTTTGAGGCCACACATCAGCAAGTCAGTTCCTGCTGGATGAGACAGAGACAAATGAGTGTGACAGGATGGGAGGAGCAGGTGCCTGGCAGGGGCTGGGACCTGGTCTCACCTACCCCAACGTCTTTGCCCTGCAATTTCCCACCAAACCCACCCCCCTGCCCCGAGCCTTGTTTCCCTATTTTAAAAACTGACTTTTTTGTTTTGTTTTGTTTTTAATCTTTGGTGCCTGTGTCAAGCCTGGTTTTCCTGCTTGGAATTGTAAGTAGACAATGAATATAAGATGGAAAGTATTCTCCCGGAGAGAAAGACCACAGGACAGACATCATCGGGAATTTCCCCAACCTCCGATCTTTCTGGCTATAAGACATCGATACCAGCCTCTTCTCTTCTGTGTCTATCTCTGCCAGATATGCAAAAGGGATCCCAACTTCCCACTGACAAGGGGCACATCACAACACAAGCAAGGAGGCCGGGGAGATGGCTCAGTGGAATAAGTGCTTCCCCAGCAGTCACAAGGGCCTGAGATCAATCCCCGGTTCTGAAAAAAAAAAAAAAGAACACAAGCAAGCATGTGCTGGTTATACCCTGAAAGACATTCAGGTAAGAATGTCCAACCAAATGTCCACTTTCCAGGCCCAAAAATCTTCTACTATTAAGCAGAAAGAATTCACAAATGAACAGTGCTATCATCGAGTCTTTCTTTTTTGCTTTCATTCATTCTTGCATTCACTTATCAGTTTCAAACAGTGGGGTCTTGTGCTCAGAGATACTAAACTAAAAATACCTCATGTAGCTATTTCAGTCAGTCCAGGGCTGACTGAGAACCAAACACTTTGAACGGAGCAATGTTGAACCCAGGGCCTCAGACAATGCTACATCTGCAGATCTTTTCTAATTTTTTCTTTTGAGACAAGATCTTGCAAATTTGCTAAGCTGCCCAGGCTGGGTTAAAACTTGCAATCCTCCTACCGTCAAACCTCCTAACAGTCTCCCACAGTAAGTGTTAAATAACAGGAATTTATTTCTCAGAAATCTGGAGGCTGGGAAGCCCAGGATCAAGACAACGACACTCCTGGTGTCTGGGGAGAGCCACCCTCAGCCTCATTAACAGTACTTCACCCAGAACGGAAGCTCAATAGTACAGAAAGGGACCGACCATGTAGTTAAGAGGTGTTACTCTCACTTCATTTCTTCCCAAAGCGTTCTTGATGCTTTTGCATTGGGGCTTAATTTTTCACATGAATTTTGGAGGCATACGAACAAAAGTATCAAACCGCAGCACTGTGCTGTTCCCCAGTAGAGGAGTTGCCAAGGTCATATTTCAGAGCACCCAAACACCAACATATTCCTACTCAAGGCTCCAAACTACTCGGACTTGCATTGTTCTAACCAAGGAATGGAGAGACCTGAGTTCTTGGGAGCTGCCCAGAGAGACTGCCAAGGCTTCACAGGCCACGCAGCACTCAGCTGCATGAAGCGCCGGGGACACAGGCACCTCAGGACACAAAGCGTCCCTGCACTACGCTGGGATTAAGGGAACATGTGGCATGAACCTCTGTTTGTGGAAGAAAATATGAAAATGAGTGTCAGGGGAAAAACTGGCCCAAATCCGGCAGTGGGCTGGGGGCAGAGGGACAACAAACGGAAAGACAGCAACCGGAGTGGGGTGTGGTGGGAACGCGAGAACAGAGCTGTAGGTGGTGAGCTCAGACCACACGAACCTTCCGCCTGCAACTTAAAATTCACCTGTCTGGTTCCTTGGTGAACCTCAGGTCTTTCACAATGATTTAGCAAACAATGCTGCTTTCATTCTTTTAATTAAAAGGATTAAACCTTTTAACTATGATTAAAAGGTACCTCCCCAGAGCAGGAATCAGCAGCCGTTTTCATCTTTGGCCTTAACTTTTCTTCCTATTGGTCTGGCTTCAAAGAGGATTTTCTTGAAGTCCCCCAGGCTCAGGCTGCACAAGGTCACACAAACAGGTAGCTGGTGGCTACCCCTTAATAAGCAGAAGCCAGAGCAATGATGGCCACTGGCCCTCATTTGTTAAAGTCAGGCTTGCAGGCTTTACTAAAGATGCCCTTTATTGTTTACACATCCTTGTGGTGACCAAGTTGGCTAGAAGCATGTTTCCTGCCTCAGGTGCTTATAAACTCAGGCCCCTCGCCTGGCTGTCCCAGGGCGCTCTCGACCTGGGCAGTCAACTGTTCCTGGCTAGCGAAACTAGCTGGATCAGATCTTCTTCTGGTCCAGTTTCCTCACACAGAGATGGCCTTTCCTATTGTGTCATGCTCCAGTTCAAGTTCTCCACAGTCATTTCCCATCGCTGATCCCAAGGTTAGTGGATGTCCACATGCAGACCTAGTACCACTGCCTGAGAAGCACAGTGTGACTTCTTTCTCCCCCTCCCCATTCACGGCAGGACCAAGGACCAAAACTCTCAGTGAGAACTGCCAGGCTGAACTAAGCCTCCTTCCCACAAAGCTGTGAGAAAGTGTGTTCCCATGGTGCACCTGAGGAGTCATAGCAGCAGGCTCATGCTCCTCTCAATGTTCAGCTCAATAGTCTCAGCCTTCCCTGGGCTTCCGGAGACAGCAACCTTTGCTCTTGGGACAGGAAGCCCTTAATAAAAAGGCACACGGGCAGAAAGAGTACTTCACCCTGAAGGTCACAGGCTGCAGGAAAATATACCCATCATGCCTCAGTGACAACACAAAACTCATTGTCACAGTTCTATGTCATCACCTAACTTTTCCTCCTTTGTCCAAAGGAAATTGCTATAAATGTCCTCTGGATACTTGTGGTTCATGGGTGAAGTTGGGATATGAATGCTCCCTCCCCCAAATGCCTTCCCACACCTCTGAAGGCCTCTCCCCTAAGTTCTGCCTGCTATCCTACCCATATGCACAGTGACACCCTTCCCTGGCTTATGGGTGCTATTTCAGGAGTCACACTGTGTCCTCCACAAGGAAAGAGCTGATGTATAAACTGGTTTCCTCAGATGTGGGAACTAAGTATCAAAAATTGAGTGACTCAGACAATTGCTTCTCTCAGAGTTCTAGAGCCCAAGTGGAGATCCAGGCATGGGCAGGGCTGCTCCTTCAGAGGCCATGAAGGAGTCTGTTCCAGGACCTCTCGGCTCATAGGCATCCGTCTTCTCTCTGTGTGCCACATAGCAATTCCTTCCTTCTACACACAGCTCTCGATATCAATTTTCTCTTTCTTAGGGCAACAATCATATTGGATTAGAGTCTGCCTTCAGCTTCACTTAGACTTCTCTACCTCTTCCGAGAGCCTGTCTCCATCTACAGTGCAACTCTGAGGTAAGGTGGGCTGGAACTCCCACTCATGAGCAAGAGAGAGGGGTACAGGTCTACCCACAGCATTGGTCTGGTCCGGTCCGGTCCGGTCCGGTCCGGTCCGGTCTGGTTTGTTCTGGATTTCCAGCTCTTAGCAAGCAGGTGCTCTGGGCTGGGAGGGTCAGAAGGAGGAAGGCCACAGGGAAGAAACAAGAGTACCCAAATAAGGCAAGATGGAGAGGTTGTGAAACTAAAGAAACTATCCAGTCAGATCTTGCTATGACTTTGAAAGTGTGACTCCTGGTATAATCTGGGAAAATAAGAGAGAAACCAGGTAACAACAGGATAGAGAGTAATGGATAAGTGGGAAAATAAGAACATAAGGAGAACATGAAAAGTGATTTAAATACGGGAGGATGAACAGAGGAAAGGAAACCGGAAGTTCCTGGACCAGCAGTTCCTGGGAACCGGAAGTCCCTTGAAGCAAGTCTCCTGGGAAGCGGAAGTTCTCAGGAATCAGGAGTTAGCTGGGACTAAAGTTCCCAGGACCCAGAAGTTCCAGGGCCCATCAGTATCCCTAGGAATGATCACAAACACAGGGATGTCAGGTGTCCTACTGCCATCACCACACCAGAAAGCATCAGAAGAATAAAAGGACAAGAGAATATCAACCGAAAATTAATGGACCAGTCTGATTCCAAATAATAGTCTTTTATGAGCAAGGAAATGGAATTACATCTATACACACTGTCCAATTTTGTGCATTTGAATATATGTAATCTTAGCACAAATGTATTATGATAGCCATAATTTTGAGGCATTCAATTGAAAATAATACTCAGAATATACTCAAGTCACTTTGCTTAATTACTCAGAACTAATTCGATATTTTAAAATGTAATGAAAATGACATGGGAAAGCCAGCTTCTCCTCTGTCTTTACAAGAAATCATTCTACGTCTTAATGATCCTCGTATAAACAAGAAAATAATCTCGTAAGCAAGAGGCCAGGTAAATGTCTTGAACTCTACCTTTTCTTCCCAAAATTATGTAGGTAATTAAGAAAAAGATTACCTAGGATCTGGGTTCAGTGGCACATGCCCAAACTCTGGGAGACTGAGGCAGGAAGGTCACAAGATCTAATCCATCTGCATAACTTAGCAAGACCCTGCCTCAAAAATAAAATTGTAAAAACATTAAAAAGAGCTGGAAACATAGCTCAATGTAAGCATCCTAGATTCAATCATGGGTGTGTGTATGGGGGGGGGGTTCCTATATAAATGATGCTCTTAATTGCCTTCTGTGAAGGGCGTTAGTTTAAGCAATAGACATGCAGCTATTTCTAAGCTACGCTATAACATGTGGCATGGCTTCTTGGGAAGCGATGTCTTTTTAAATGAAACCCTCTCGTCCACTTAGAAAAAATAATTTAAGACCCAGCAGGAGCATATGTACTAAGCATTTGAAAGCATCACACACTGACACATGAATGCACTCACTATTTTCTGCAAATACCAATCTTCCTCCTGTTATACCAGTGTGAGGGCAGCAGGCACTTAAGAGGAGGTGGTAGGTGCGTAAAATATCTCCCCCAGTTAAACACAGCCAAAGTCTAAGGAGGTGGGGAGTGGAGACGAGATGGTCCAAGTGCTTGGAGACTCCCAGCCTCCTCTCATGCGTTGCTAAAGTGCTCTGTGGTCACCTGCTTCATCCGGATGGAACTGCTGGGCTCAGCGCTGGCTCCGGCAACCCTGCATTACCCGAGCAGTAGGCAGCTGCGGCTGCCCCAACATCTTCCCTTGACAGAGATGAATCAGTCATCAGAAAGATGTCAGCATCTGCCCAAACCATTTTATATTAGAATAAATGGCAGATGGCGGTGTTTTTATATTTAATCAGTTCCACCAAATGCAGTTTCATCTCTTATAAAATGAAGCCATCTGCAGCGTGTAGGTGGACAGATCCCACTGCAGGCCCAGTACAGAACCTTTTCTCAGAAAGGTAAGGCCGTACGTGCTAACATTTGTCAACATCAGGCGCGGGGAGCCCAGAAATTCTTTAAAATAACACCTCATGTTTTTAATAAATATGTAGGATCGTGCTAAATATTTATGGTGAATATGCCCTCCATATGAGGCCGGCACGTGAGGTTTGCATTCCACACCCAGCGTAGCTTTCAGCTACTTCCTGAAGCTGCTCCTTCTAAACTGATAGAAAATATTCTCACCACTAAAACATGATCATTTTCGGTGGCTATGAATCAGTTCTGACAAGTATTTTGCTGTTACATGGATGTGAATTCTTTCACAACAGGTTGATTATGTCTCTCTCTCCCTCTCTCCCCCTCTCCCCCCACTTCTCCTACACACACACACACACACACACACACACCACCACCAATATAAAATACCATCAACACATACATTTGCATATTCCATCTGGATAGGGTTAGACAAAATGAAAAAAAAAAGGAACATTTATTTCAAAGTGCTGGCAGATAGAACCCCTACCTTTGGGCCACTGAAAATAATCAATGATACTTTTCCCACTTTGATCCTCATAGAATTAGATCCCAGGTTGGGGTGACAGAGAGAAGCTCTGTTCCCGCCATGAGTGACGATGACCCACTGTGTGCCGAGGATAGAGAGGAATGAGAGGTGGACGCTTCCAGAACTCTTGGTCCCACTGAGAATCAGTGTGCATTTCGCACCAGACCCCAAGGTGCTACAGGAGTCCGTGGGCAAGATCTCGCGCATCCTGAAACGTGTTCCTCTACTATTACTGTAAAATTTGCTGAGCCCCATTGCATCAGAGTCCCCGTTCCGTGAGTGGCACTGGCCATTCTGGCTCAGTCCTACCCCCCTTCCTCTCTTCCCCTGCCTCATCAACTGCCCATTTCTCAAGAGGATTTGGGCACACCTTCATGCTGAAGTGTTCCAGCATCCCCCATGGCTTCTCAGCTCCCCTGGTCCCCCAGTTCTCTGTGGAAGAGCATATTTGCATGAATATTTTGATTGTTTAACACTCTGTGTTCTCTACATGGTTCAGGCCTGCTTGTCTACTAGACTGTGTAGGTAACATTTCGACTTCTTAGTGTTCCTCTTAGAGCTGGGAGGCCAGGGAGTGTCTACTAGATGGCTGAACGAGCTACTGAATAAAGCATAGGCATTTGCTCCATTGAAACACAAAACCTGAAAGCAGAAAACCCATGTTCGTAACAGCACAACTCTTAATAGCTGAATGTTAAAAGCAGCCTTTATGTCCATCAGCAGATGAATGGATAAAGAAATGTGGATTTATACACAATGGAGTACAACTCGACCGTAGAGAAGGAAAAATTCGAGTCATTTGTAGAAAGAGAAGGCATCTAGAGACCATGAGGTGAAGAGAAGTAAATCAGACACACGAGCTCCAATATTGCATGGTCTCTCTTACGTTAAACACCGGAAGTATAGGGGCCGAAGAGTTAGCTCAATAGAATAAGTGCTTGCCTGACCTGAGTTCAATCCCTGGTTCCGCAAAACAAACAAACAAACAAACAAACAAAAAACACCAGAAGTATAAAGAATAACATAAAAGATAAGAGTAAGTAGGGAAGTAGATCTTTCTCGAATGGGAAAGGGATCAAGAGATGAAGAGGGAAAGAATGCAGGGTAGAGAAACAGGATGGAAAAGGAATTGAGGTGTGCTCTGTCTGTGAAGCAACTCCCCACTGGGAATGGAGGCACTAACCGGGTACCCCAGCCTGTAGCCCCAGAATTCAGGAGGTCAAGGCAGAAGGATCACCATGAGTTGGACACCAGGCTGGGCTACACCGTGAGTTCAAGGCCAGCCTGAATCAGAGTGAGATCCTGTCTCAAAGAAGTAAAAACAGAAACAAGAATGTAAACACTAAGCACTGCAAAATTATACTAAGAAAACTACACACACACAAAAATAAAGGCAGAAAATGGCAGCATTCATTTTTCTCACAAATCAACAGGAAAGAAAGAATGTACAGAACAGAACCAGCAACAGCAAAGAGACAGGTAGTGAGCCGCAGCTGCAACGTGGCCTCCGGCTGCCCAGCCATGAGACAGGGTTAAGGCCTCCACAGGAGCTGAGTGTCCCAGGGCCTTTGAACAAACACAGCCGGCGTGAACTGAGTGGCCTCCACTGGTGAAAGCCAGCTTGGCTCTCCGGCAGACACCTCAAATGTAACCTAAAAAAATAAACAGATCGTAAAGTGACCCTACACTGGCCTCCAGCTATGACATGGCCACAACTAGGGCCACCCAGCAGGCTCTTCTGGGGTCCTGTCTCCCTGGAAGTGGGGACTGGCCCCTCCTTCAGCCTGCTGAGGCAGAAACACAACATCCCCACCTCCCACCTGCCCATCTCTGGCTCCGCTGAGGGGTTCAGCCCTTCCATCTTTGCTCCCCACTGTCCCTCTTCTCTTTCCTGCCCTCCTCTACTGGTTACCAATGCCACACCCCTCCCCAATGGGAGAAAAGAAAAGAAAAAAAAAACAAAAAAACCACTGCCACTGACTTCCAGACACCCTTGGCAGGAAACCAAGGCCCAGAGGCTCTCTCTACTTACCAAACCCCTCTCTCCTCTTCCTCTCCCTGTCTCTTCTTCCCTCCCTGCCTCTCTGCCTCCCTCCCTCCCTCCACTGCCCCAGCTCCTTCCTACCCCAGGACTCCCACTAGCAGCTCTCTCTTTGGCTAGCTTCCCACTGTCCCCATGGTAATCTTCTGTGCATCAGCCAGGTCCCAGCTCCTAAGCTGCCCTACAGAGGTCCCTCCATGACTCTAACATAGAGCTGTCCCTTGTCCCCCCAACCACTCCCACGGCCTCTGGGCTGGACATTCCCTTTGTCCTCTTTGTGACTGTCTGAAGAAACCTCATCTGTTCGATCACACGAACCCCTAGGAGAGGCACATTGTGTCTTCTGGACCCCAAGTGTACTGTGCACTTCGATCTACGCTAGCCTGTGGGAGGCACTTCGCAAATGGCGCCCACAGATGCCTGGCTACTGGGAACAGCACTGTTACTTCAGCTCTCGGCTGAATGCCTGAGATAAACACAGGCGGAGTCTGCCGTGACGTTCCTGTGTCAAGTTCCCACAGTGGATGCACTTTGCTACACTTTACCCTGGTGTGCTTTGAGATCGAGGTGGGTTTGCCAGAGCAATGCCCCACCCACCCCTATGGGGAGACCATGGGCCTGCCCACTCCTGAGACCAACAACGGCTGCGCTTTGCAGAGAGAGCAGCTATGGAAGGCCTCAGAGCGTGGTACAGACAGGCAAGGGACAGCTTGGGGAAAACCATACCGACCTTCCCCCCAGGGACGAACCTTCCCCACAGGGATGTGGGGGGGACACCTGGATGTTTGGGAAGGGGCAGGGCACAGTGTCACATGCAGAGATGGCAAATAACTCTGACAAGCACACAGAAATGAGCCCACTTGAGAACTACAGTTGCAAACATGTGTGATCTGATTTTCACACGTGTGCTCCACAGCCCCCAAATGACTTCTGTGTTTGGGTTCAGCCAAACAGGCCAAAAGTCCTCCTGGAGATGGGCCTCAACACCATGATTTTTGTCTCCTTTCTACAGGCATCCCACAAGCTCTCCATATACAGTCTGTTACCATCGTTGAGAAAATTGTGTTTTATTCCTTCATCGATATCCATTTAAAAATGTTCTAGAATATAGTGCCTGGCGGCACCTGGGCCAGGGTAGCACTGTGCAGCTCCTTCCTTGGGCTTTCACATGGGGCTGTGTGGAGAGAGGGGAGGGCAGGGCCTGAGATCAGCAGAGAAGCTTAAGCTCAGCTACCTTGGGCTGCTGTCACTTACGCCCAGAACACGGGCTGCATAGCCAGGAAGGAGGTGGGTGCTCGGAGCTGGGGGCCTGATCCCCACACTGCAGCCTTGAGGCCAGAGTCTGGCTGGAGCACCACTTACTTTGGCCAATAACTGAGCTCCTTGTCCTCAAACCACACGCGTCTCCATTACCAGGAGCACAAGCAACCTTGGGATCCAGGGAGACCCCATTCTGAGCTCCTTGGCCAGGGCTGGGGACAGGGAATGTGGATTCTCTCCTTTTTCCTGTCTCTCCTGATGAGGAAGAGAACATTTCACCTCAGCCCCTATCTGTCTGCTCCCAGGGAAGTTATTCCGAATCACAGTATCTTCTCATACATAAACATGCATAAGTTGGGTGGTATTGCGTTATTAGCATAATGAATATTCTAATCATGGCTCTAACATTAAAGTTGACACCAAACATTAATCCCTGGGGAACAGCGATTGCCAAGGATGTAATTACCAACCTGGAGTGGGGTATAGAAGGAGCCGAACTTGGGAAATCTTTCAAAGCTCAGGAAGAAACCTGTTACACAGATCACACACACACACACACACACACACACAGCATGCACAGGGCCATACACAACACATCCCTACCCTAGAGGAAGATTCACTGCGCTGGCCAGGAGCTGGCTGGTAATTCCTGATCTTTCTCCCATCCTGACATTAGGATCTTCTCGCTTTCCATGTGGGACTCTGAGGTGTACAGAGGTTAAGTATAAGCAAGCATAGCCACAGCAAGAACGCACGTGTTTGAGTGATTTTACCCCCAAAAGTGGGCAGGACCTGCAGGGACTATGTTTATTGCCTCCCTTGTCCTGCAGGATGATGCACTGAGCCAGAGCTGAGCTGCTGAACAGTCGGAGCCAGAGACACACTGAGCTCTTGTCTGCTCCCAGAGGGCAGACTCCGAAATGCTGGAAAACACTCCCAACTTCTCCAGACTCACAGGGAGCCATGGTTGGTCAGGAAGCTGTGATTTTGAACTCAGCTCAGGACAGGGCCATCCCCACCCCAGATGTGGCATTTCTGGAACTCAGAAATTGACACAAGGGCTCCCTTTTGGTGCCTAACTGGACAGCGAGTACCATTAAAGGACTTCTTGTTAGGCAGGCGCGAAGTCTGTCCGGGCACTGCCAGAAACAGATTGAGGTCAGTAACTCAGCTAGGCACAAATTAAGTCACAGCTTCTATTTGGGGAAGGAATAAAGGTGGGCAGAAAAATGTGCAAGGGGGTTGGATTGAAAGGGACCCCATGTTGACAGTGACCCCTACCAGAGCAGGGCACTGTACTGC
>NDGN011020174.1:0-10312 GCA_002564285.1 Tympanoctomys barrerae | reverse complement strand
AAGAATGGGTTAAGGCCTGATCCTGAAGTGTATGCCACAGGACTCTGATTCAGTGTGTGTGAGGGAGAGCATGAAGAGTAATTGACATGTTTCTCAGGTCACTTAGATCTCTGGAGAATCTGCATTCTGAGGGAAGTGGGGAGATTGGCAGGAACAAAGAGAAGGGTGGTCAGTACTAGACTCTAAAGGGACATATTGTGGATCTGAAACTTCCAGAAGTCAAAATAGGCCTTTCCTCTTTTTAAGATTTTTCTCTTAGGAATTTTGTCACAGTGATAGAAAGCTGACTCACGTAGGAGGAAGGAGCTGAAGGGCATGCTGGGATACTGATTACACCAGAGAGAAGATCAAGGTAGGCGTGAGCTGGAAACGAGAGGTTCTCAGTTCAGGAGGTCATCACTGTGAATGAGACTAGGATTACAGCCGTCATCCAATCACTCACAGCCTCACTCTGGGCCTTGTATTTCAGCAAACAAGGGGTGGGATAACTTGGTGTATTCATAGGTCCTGAGTGACATGTGAACTGGCTTCCTAGTTCCAACAAACACCTTGTGACAAGGAGCAGTCAGTGTTGGCTATTTTGGTAATGGCTTGGTATCCAAGTTGCAGCCACACCTGTGCTGACTAGTTTATGGATTAAAAGTATTCTAGTGCCATTTGCCCAATTTCTGGTTATTTAATAGAAACAAGGTGATTCGTGGAAGAACTGGACATGAAGCTGGTCTGAAAACTAGAATCCAAGGTCTAAGTGTTCACCTTGAAGCAGGAGCCAGAGCAGTCCATATATGAAGTGGGGGTGGGTGTGTGATTTAAGGCACAATAATAGGAGTTCTGGTTGCCAGGAGGCCAGCAGGGAAGTGGAGAAAGCTGCAGAGGATTGTTCTCTGAAACAATGGATAGCGACGGTATCTCCAAACAATGAAAGTGTTCTAGGGAGAGACCTAGAAATGGTCCTGACATCCACCCTGTGGACTAAACCATGTCTCTCAAAGGCTGTTGGAGGTCCTGAAGGGAGAGGCCCAATAATAACATGGAAGTTCCTGACAGGGTAGGACAGGCAGAGTCTTGGGAAGCTGACAGACCCACGTTCCAACCTTGATTACATCCCTTGCTATCTACAGGAGCTTGACAATTTCTTAACTTCTTGGACCTCAGCTGCCTCATCTCATGAGGCAGAAAACGTCTCCTGGAAGGGTCGTGGTGGGAAATAGTGGCAGGATATTTGGAAAGACCTAGTCATGGTGCATGGCCCATCATGGCCATTCGTACATGGATCTTGTCCTTTCCATTCTTTGGGGCGCTGGGGATTCATGGACAGAAGATGGAAACACATTCTTTGCAATTCCTCCTACTAAAAGTGGGGCTCGGTGGTACCTTTCCTTATGTCTGGAGGGCTCAATGGCTGATGGAGGAGTGGAAAATACATAGTGAGAAGCTATTCCTGCTTCTCAGCCCTGATCCTACCAGAATCTTTCCCTGTTCTTTGCTATAGTTTGGATTTAAAACGTACCCCTGAAGGCTCATGGGTTCAGAGGTGGGGCTTTTGGGGTGTGACGGAGTTCTCACTACATCTCTGGTTCCATCCATTGATGTGCTCAGAGCCTAATTGTGCTGTTTAGAGGTGGTTGACATAAGTCACATAGGTCTCTTGGGTGACCTGGAAGGGTGTTTGCTCATCTCTGCCACATCCTCCCTCTGCTTTGTGGCTGTCACGGGCTGGGTGGATTTCTTCCACCATGCCTTTCCACTGTACCATTTCTGTTTGGAGTCAGGTCACTATACATAAACTAAAACTGTGAGCTAACATAAACACTCTTCCTTTAAGCTGTGGGTGTATTGTATTTTGTCTCAGAGACGGGAAAACTGGGTAACACCCTCTGGAAATACTCTAAATGCCCTGAGTCCCAAGCCATGAGGAAGCCCAAGCAGCCCATGGAAAGGCCCATGTGGAAAGGAGCCAGGGCATCAGAGGAAAGCTCAAGCTAGGCAACCAGCCAACAGCCAGCATCATCTTGCCAGTCAAGTGCACACACACCAGGGGGAATCAAATCCCCCTTAGTGGAGCTGTCCATCTTATATCGCATGGGACATGTTGAGCTGTCAATCCCAGCCTAGTCTGGCCCACTCAGGCACTTATGATCAAAATAAATGACTAATGTGTAAGCCTTTTTTTTTTTTTAAAAAAAAGTCTGATTTGAGTTACTATAATTAAATACCTGGAGCTGGGTACTTTATAAACAAAAAGGGTTTATCCAGCTCATGAAGTCTAAGCAGCGTGGTGTTGGCATCCTGGATGGGGCTTCTCTGGTTGGATTATCAGATGGAGGAGAAGCAGAAAGAAACTGACTATGTGTGGCGATGCCAAGGGTGGTTTCCTTTATACCCACTCACTATTCAAGAACAGACCCATGCCTGGGAGGTGGCCTCTCCCTGGCAACATCCTCAGCCCTTTTTATATTATAGAGCTCACTAAGTTGCCAAGACTGGCCTGGGACTTGCAACCCTCCTGCCTAAGCCTCCCATAGAGCCGAAACTTGCTGGTATGCCCTTCCAGAGGGGTACCTTCCTAATGTTTCCATCCCGTTAACACTGCTGCATTGGGGACCAATCTTCTAGCGCATGAACCATGGAGGGACAGAGCCTACCTAAGCTGCCGCACCTGTATGCGGGAGAGTCTGTTAGGAGCTATCGTCACCCAGGAAAGTCACACAACATGGTGCAACGATGTGCCAGGCATCAGGAAGGTCAGTGTAGGAATAGACGGAAGCCACAGCCACAGAAGCCATCCCTGACGTTGCTGATCTGTCGCTGTGTAGCCCTTGTCAGCTGGCCCATTTCCAGTGAACTGGCTGATAGGCACCTCCTTCTCTCTTAGCCCAAGTCGCTGTCTTTTAGCTTTGAAGGCAGATTGGCACTGTTAGTGAAGAGCTTTGGGGCCTCTGTTCAGCTCAGCCAGGGCCCAGGGGCTCACTTCACACCAGAGGGGTGACAGGCAGGTTCCAGGTGGTGGAGCTGTCACTTGTACTTGGCTGAGGCAGACGGGAGCCCCGCCTGCCTCTTCTTTGGAGCCGGGTGAAAAATCATGCTCTCCTTACAATTAGAGGCCTGCTGAACACCCCTGGGCTTTAGTGTCCCCACAAAGTACTCCATAAGCACACAGGAGCAGTTGACAGTAACAAAACAGATGGTGTGACAGAGACTGGAGGTTCTCACCGGAGAGGTCACATTGCCTCCAAGAGTAGTGCTATACACAATTCATTGCCACTTCCCACCTACCGAATTAGCTGGAAAAATAAAAGGGAATTGAGTATTTCCATTAACAGTGGGCTCCCGAGGAGCCGGCTTTAGTGCTCTGTCCCTGGGAGCGTCTTGTCCTGCCCGTCTTGGGGAGCCCTGGCTGATGAGATGTACAGAACATTATTAACGCCACTTGGCCGAAAATACTGCAAGCTCAGGCTAATATCTTATGGCATTTGCGGCTTTCCTGGGGCTTCAGAGATGGAGAGGAAGTCCTGAAATAGCAACTCAGAGCTGGTCGTCAAGGCAACAGGATCCATCAGTATGTATCGTTGTTGGGTGATGGGCTCGGCACCGTGAGGGGATGAGATAAAAGAAATTGCAAACGCGGGCCCTACCCTCCACGAGCCTCCAGTCTTGGCGGGTGAATTGGTTCGGGGAGCATTTCCTCACCTGAGGAGCCTGCGTATGCAAGTTGGGTAAGATGTTAGCTGGGGTTAATGAAAAGGAGAGTTATGTGCATGAGGACAAATGCTTCTGCAAAGCTCACGGGACAAAGCGAAGTTAGACATCCCCTGGCTTCTTGGGGTCTTTGATGAGCTCTTACGCCTCGTGACGATCAGGAGGGGGATGCTACTGAATGGCTGTTTCCCAGAATGATTTGATCATGCAACTTCTTGTTCACAGAGCATTTCAGAGGACTAGTGGGCCACACTGTGGCTTCGGGAACCCTGAATCAGGAAGTCATACAAGGTGGCATGTAATTAGTTCTAGAATGGGTGGGAAGGTTCTTCAGAGCAGGGAAGCTTCCCACTGAGCAGAGCAGAGCCTTGTGGATGCTGAGTGGGCAGAGAGGGAGGAGAACGTGCCCCCTGAGGGGTGCGGGTGACCTTGCTCCTCCAGCCAGAAGAGGGGACGCCGGGGGTGGGGGCGTAAAGCGATGCTAACTCTTCAGCATCTCGTAAACATCCCAGTGGTTCCACCCAGAACTGGTGGAGGTGAAGCTGTACCGTGCAATTCTTCCTCCTCTGGCGGCCTTGCCCGCCCTGCTGAGCAGCACACTGTCACCACCTCCCTGCCAGACGCCCTCCCTGAGGCCACAGAGAGAATTCACTGTCGTCCATTCCAGTCTGCTCTTCTGTGTTTGCACTCAACACTTTGACTTTGTACAGATATTCCTCACTGAACGACATCGCTGTTTAACAACTTAGAACCGAGGTGTAATTTTCAGACTTATAACTTGTCTTATTTTTGTATAGTTCTGAACATCTTGTTTATAGAGCGTTGGTGTCTTTTTCCTTGTAGTACATCTTGTTTACACTATTTTTTTTCTTTTTTGCTAATTGCCCTGTATGCACCGTACTGTCGCGTTATGTTGTTATACTTTGCAGTGCAGCAGGGAAGAGCCGTGCAAGTAAGCCCTTATGGCTTTTGCTGTCTCTGCTGTGCCCCACCCTGCCTTGGGCCAGGGTGCCACCCTGCCTTGGAGCCAGCCTATCATGGACTGAAGCCTTTACAAACTCTGAGCTAAATAAGTCTTTCTTCCTTAAAAAGAAAAGATAATCATGCAAATAAAATCAAAATCATCCAGTTGGAGTTTCCTTGGACCATTTCTTTGTTCCAAATACTGTTCTATACATACTATCTACAATTCCCCATTTAGCAACCAATTCAATTAACAATCTCATTGCAAATGAGAAATTGGCTCTCAAATGATGACTATCTGCAATTCCAAATGTCATCTGTCTACCAACCTCTCATGATGGTTGTTATTGATTATTATTATGTTTATCATTTTTGCACTGAACAGTGAACCTAGGGCCTTCATACTGAGCTACCTCTCTATGTCTTTTAAAGTGGTATTTTATTTTGGGACAAAGTCTTGCTAAGTTGCTAGATTGTGTGGAGTAGGCTTGAGTTTGTGATCCTCTTGCCTCAGTCTCCTGGAATTCTGGGATTATAGGAATAATACAATCACAACTGCCTTCTGATCACGTGTGTGTGTATGTGTGTGTGTGTGTGTGTGTGTGTGTGTGTTTGTGTATACGTGTAGTCCTGGGGCTGGAGCCTGGGGCCTTGCACATGTTGGACAAGTTGCAGCTGATGTACATCCCTACCCCTTCTGGCATTTTAATTGTGGTAAAATATATATAACATAACATTCTCCATGTGATCCATTTTTAAATTATGATTCAGTGGCGTTCACTACATTCACAATGTCGTGCAACTATCTTCATTTTCTCCTTCCAAGAGTTTTCATCAGCTTATACAGAAACCCTGTACCCACTTGGCACTCACTTCCCGTGTTCTCCTGGCTCCAGCTAACTTCTAGCCTGTGGTTTCTATTAATTACTTTTTCTAGATATTTCATATAAATGGAATTATGTACTATTTATCCTTCTGTGACTGACTTATTTCCTTCAGCATAAAGTCTGCAAGGCTCAGACGTGATGTAACACGAGCAGAATTGTACTCCTTGGTTTGGGGGAGGACTACTGTATTGCATGGACACACTACATCCTGCTTCTCCTTGACCGTTGGTGGCGCCCGGGGTGCCTCTACCTTTGGCTCTCGTCAGTGATGCTGCTAAGAACTTGAACTTGTGTAGGCCTCTGTCTGGTCCACGCTTGGGCGCTGTCCTTTCCCCTCTCACAGCTGGGACTGGGCTGTATCCAAACCTACTTTTGGCGCCCAGATTTCCCTTCTGGAATCTGAACTTTTCAGCTCACAAATATTTGTTGAGAGCCATGTGTTTGTCACCCAGCTGCTCATAGTGGATAAGGTGGCGTACAGGCCTGAACCCCTGCCTCTGGGTACACGCTTGCAGGAGCTCTGCCTCCCTGCTGTGTGTGTGTCCATACCATGGTGTGGCTATGCTGTGCTTTGGATCTAACCTCTCCTGGAAGGCTTCCTCCCCGGTGTGGCAGTGCCCATTAATAGGGGCTGCAGAGGTGGTGGAATCGCGGGGCTCTGGGCCCGCAGATGGGTTAATCTGTTGATGAGTTCATTGTTGAACAGGCTGTCAGGAGGTTGGGGTACTTGGCAGAGCAGGCCACAGCGAGTGTGCTTTTGAAGCATGCCTCTTGTCCCTGGCCCCTCCCCCTGCCACTCTCTCGCTACTTCCTGGCCACCATGAGGAGAGTGGCTGCCCTTCACGAGGCCCTTACTGGTGATGTTTCTGGCTCATCCCAGGCCTGGAAGCAGCAGAGCCAAGACATCATGGTCTGAAACCTCTGAAGGTGTGAACCATGATAATTCTTTCCTCCTTTAAGCTGTTTCTTTACATAACATTGGTGGGTGGGATACGGGGATTGAACCTTTGCACAGAGCTACCTCCTCAGCCCTTTCTTCAAGACAGGATCTCTGAGATGCCCAGGCTGGGCCTGAACTTTCTAGCCTCCTGCCTCAGCCTCCCAGAGTGCTGCGATTACAGATGTGTACCACCACACCCCACTTTCCTCAGATATTTTGTTATGGTGATAACAAGCTGATTAATGCAGACAGTCACTAAAGCACAAGTGTCAGAGCTGCAATGAGAGTAAAATGCACCTTGAGAACTGGAGCAGGAAGCCCTGTGCTGGGGAGCCTGGGAACAATTGCTTCTGAGATGTTCCAGTATTTTGCAGCTGAGTTCACTGTTCATCGGAATGGAAGAGGGCATGCTGCAGTTTTAAATACAGGTCTTAAGTTTTACTTAATAAAACTCTCTCTCTCTCTCTCTCTCTCTCTCTCTCTCTCTCTCTCTCTCCTTCTCTCCATTTGTCTAAGGCGCCCTCTTCTCTCTCTCTTCTTAGATCCTATAGGGACTTGCAGTTAGGGGAAGTGACAGCACTTCAACGCTTTTGTCCTGAGAGACCCAGCAAGTTTTACCCAGTCCTGGGGGGAACCATTCCCAATGGTGTGGTGTGCTCTGAGCCAGGCTTCTGTTTATAAAAAGCCCCATAGATGATGCCAGGAATGCTTCTGCCCAAGAGAGGCAGTTGTAAAACCCCAGACGCCCTCTCAGAAGTAATTGTGGCCAGCCTACCCAGCATGGGGTGTCTAGCAACCATCACCTGATTGTTCATTTACTGGAAACAAAGTTCTGTAAAAATGGGTCGAATCTCAGCTATCATATTGCTCCTGTTGCCTCAAGCCCTTCTGCAAAATGGGAGTAGCAAGTCAGGCTGGGTAGTGCATACTTGATGCACTCTGAGGCTGAGGCAGGAAGATTGTGGGTTCAAGTCCTGCTTGGGCATCTTAGCAAGACTGTCTCAAAATAAAATAAGAATAAAAATAGGGCTGGGGAGTGTAGCTCAGTGTCCTGGGTTCATTCCACAGTATTATAAACAAGTGGACTAACAGTAATGTCTATCTCCATTAATAAGGTTAGCATGGGGCCCTCATCCAACCTTATTACTGTGCTTGTTAGTAGAGCAATACTTCAGGTCTCAGCACTAAACTAAAACATGAGGACGAGACAAGGCCACAGTGGGCAGAAAGGTGGGGCAGGGAGAGCCGCCACGCCGACCGTGAACACCGAGACTTGAAACACCGCACAGGTTGACACCAGGGGAGCTTTAATTATTAGTATCCCTTTCCGCGCTCCCTGGGAGGACGCCATACAGATTTACACAGGATGGAGGAAGCTTTTAGAGGTGTTTCTGAACTTTGTCAAGTGGGTAGCACTGTGGGGACAAGTCCCCAGGTTGCTGATGCCACTGGCAGTGCAGTTTCGTACACAGCGCTGATGGGGCTGGCAGGTGGGCACAAGGCGCACTGCTGCCCGGGGAGGCCTGCAGGTGCACCCAGGCGCTGGGCCCTCTGCGCCTCACGTCACACTTGCGGCTGGTGGTGTGGCCCATGCACCTGGCTCCTGTCACAGTGTCCTATTGGCACCTTCTTATGCACAACGATGGAGTAAATCTGCAAATGCCACCATCTGCTCATGATCTCCCGTCTAGAGACCCATGTCCCTCTCTGGCTTGTGTCCCTCACTCTGCCCCTGTTCTCTGAGTGGCATCTGCATAATTTTCTTGGGTGATGGAGGCAGGACCGAGAACTGTGCTGGTTGGGAGATAGTTAGGTACATCTGTATGCCAGGGTCAGGGGAGGCTTGCCACCATCTGTCCTCAGCCCTCTATCCACTGTCCCTCTTGTGGGACCCCTTTTTGCCATTGCCCTGTGGTCTAAGGGTGTCAGCAGCTCTGCCGGTGGCCTTGCAGCTCCAGGTATCAGTGCCTTTCCTTGTACCATCTTCTCGGACCCAAATGCCCCGACACCACGACTGCTTCTGGGACACTTACTCAGCTAAGTGCTTCCACCTTAGCGAGCACTTCCAGGGCCTCCCCGGGCATCTAGGTGACATGCTGGCATCTGTCCTACCTTATTGCTCTGGTCTCTGCTCAGGTCTGTCTTCCTGTCATTCTAGTCCCCAGAAGATCTAGAGATAGTCGAGGCTTTGCCTCCTGTAGCCTGGGTGCCCTGTTCCTAGCACCGGGCCCAGAACCAGGCACTCAACCTGTGCTCTTGTGCTAGTGGAAGAAATGACTCCCGTGCACTGAGCCATGTGCCTTGTCTTGTGTTTTCCAACCCCTCTCTGCCCTGCTTGGTGAGGTGGGGGACAGTGTGGCACCCGGAGAGAGATTTTAGACGTAGAGAAGAAGTGCTCCTTTGGAATGAATTGCTGCTTATCAGACTTGCCCGGGTGGCTCTGCTCCAGCGTAGATGAGCTCAGATTTCTTGGCCCCGGAGCGGGACGCAGCTGCAGCACTGCGGATCTTTCCACCTGGTTGTCTGCCCGATGGGCCTTTGCCTGTTGAAGTTGTGCCTGTGTCCTCATCGAGGATCCGCCTGGCATTTGGAAGCTGCACAATAAACAACAGTTGGCTATGCGTCAGTGAAGCCCATTGGCTTAGCTACCCTCGCTCGCCAAAGGGGTGTTTTGGCTGCATTCGGGCCAATCAGAGGGAGGGTGGACAAGTCCCAAGCGGCTCCGCCTCTAGCTTGGCTTGGAGGCAGCGGCAGAGACCACAAGGGGGCGCGGTCCTGGGGAGTCAGGGCCGCTGCTCTGCTGCCCCATCCAATTCCATTCACAGTGGGTGACAGCAAGGTGGCTCTTGGGTAGGCGGCGCTGTCGCCCTTCTTTTCCTGTTGAACTCTTCTGGGAAACCTGTGAAACGCAGGGAGCCTAATTCCTATTTTACAGTTGAAGAAACTAAATTGGACATGTGAAGCGGTCGGGGTTGAGATGAGAATTGGATCTTTCCACTCAAATTCCAGTACACTTTCCACCCAGGTGTTCTGTGCCTCTCTCTCTCTCTCTCTCTCTCTCTCTCTCTCTCTCTCTCTCTCTGTAAGGGTGGTCGTGGTGGTGGTGATTTTGTTTTGTTTTTTAAAGACCACACGAGTCAACTGTCAATGTGGTCTGTCTTGTATATGGGAAACAGCCCGGGTTCCAGGCGCCTGCCAGTAGTGATGGAAACGTGGACATCCTATTCACAGCCCCTGTGACCTGGGGTTGTGTCTGGTGTGCCCTCCTCCGTGCCCAGGTTATCCGGGAGTGGGACCATCCTCTTCCTTCTGCTGTGAGTGTCTTTGGGGCCATCTGTTCCCACCTGGCTCTGCAGTTTTCCCTCAACCTCTGCAGGGCTCAGCTGTTCTGCACTGGGGTCCCCTCCACCCCTGTCTTCAGGATGTCAAGGTTGTACTGAGTTCTGTGGTCATGCTGGAGACCTGGCTCTTGCTGATGGAGAGCTGGATGGGGCTTCTGCTGGCTTCTGAGAGGCAATTGTGGGCCTCTTTTCCCAGCTCCTAGGTTAAGGACATCATAATAGCTTGAAATTAGTCATGTTCAATGTCCACAGAAAAAAGGATGCCATCCAGAGTGTTAAGTGCTGTAAACCTGGCCCTCTCTCACCTCGCCTCCTGTCGGGTATTTGCTTGTACATCAGGAAGGCCGCCACACCCGTGGCACCGTTTTGTGGCCTGTTAGGAACTGAGTCACATGGCAGGAGGTGAGTGGCTGGCTTGAGAGTGAAGCTTGCTGTGTGTGCAGTTGTCATCGTGTCATCGTGTCGTGTCGCCCCCCCCCCCC
>NDGN011019796.1:0-13321 GCA_002564285.1 Tympanoctomys barrerae | reverse complement strand
TTTTTTATGTATTTAGTACAGGGTCTCCAGGGGCTCACTACATACATCGGACTCATGTGATTCTCCTGTTTTCAGCCTCCCCAGTGCTGGGATTACAGGCGCCTCCCACCACGCCCAGTCTCAGGTGCTGTCTCAGCACATCCCAGGGGCGGGGCCAGCTGGCACGCCGTAGAGCGAACCCTGGCCGCTGCGCTCTGCCTACGCAGGTGCTTTAGTCCACCGAACTGTCTCGCCAGCCCTGAGACAGGTTCTTGCGAAGTCACCAGAGCTGTGGCTGACCCGGCAATTCTCCTGCCTTGACCTCCCAGAGTGCCAGGATTACTGGTGTCATGCTTCTAGCTTTAGCAGTTTTAAACTTCTATGCACAACGCAGAGTCGTGCGCTGGCTGCTGGAACACCCACATCGGCTTTTCTTGTTTAGGTGGAGCCGGGATGCAACGCACAGCCTGGCGCGAGGGAGGCGAGGCTGCCTGGGAGTGTGCCCCGGCCCTTGCAGGGTCAGCTTCTGAGCAGCAGCTCTCAGCTCTAAACCTCAGACTGCTGCTGACCCTCAATGGCAAGGGGCTGAGAAGATCTTCCGAAAGCAGCAGGGCCTTGGCAGCGAAGGCTCTGTGGTTTTCCGCCAGCAGGATTAGACCTCCGGCCTTCAAGGGAGGAGCAGGCTTCCCTGGCCACACGGCAGTTGCAGACTCGGCCAAAGAATCCCCACTCCTTTTCTCTTAAGGGGTACCAGGTGAACTGCTCTGTGTTTTGCCGAAAGACTTTTGTTACAGCCCGAGTGCTCCTGGCTCTGGAGAATTCTAGCAGCAGCGACGGTTCGAGAGGCAATTACAGAAGATTGGCCGTAAAATGAAGCTTCAGTTCACAGTTGCTGGCTTCCTGGCCCCACAAAGATAGACAGAATCGATGCAGAGGCGACACATCGATTTCTCCATCCTGCCTCAGTTTGAGAGTACATAAGCATGACAAAAAATAAAAATACAGAAGAGCAGAGAAAGAAAGGAAGAAATGTGGGCTGCGGAGATAGCTCGGGGGTCTAAGTGCCTGCCTGGCAAGTGCACCGTCCCAAGTTCGATCCCCGGGTATTACACGCCATGCTGCCCCGAAACTGGGGGTGATGGTGAATGCTTGTAATCCAGTACTAGGGAGGCTGAGACAGGAGGATCACTATGAGTCTGAACTGCACAGCAAGACCCTATATCAAATAAATTGAAAGAAACTCTTCATTCCATGCCTCAGGAAGCAAACAAAATTTTAAAAGGAAACCCTGCAGGGTAGACAAGTCCATCTGAGTCGGTCTTCTACAATTTGGGAGAGGTGGTTCTCAGCACTCCTGGTTTCATCATCAGTGAATTCAATCAACTCCGGAAGAAAAAACAGAAAGCAGCGGACTTGTGTCGGCACGGAACACCTACAGCACTTCGTCTTCAGCATGATTCCTTATGAGACACAGCAGGAGGCTGAGGCAGGAGGATTGCTGTGAGTCTGAGACCAGCCTGGGTTACACAATGAATTCAAGGCCAGCCTGAACCACACGCAAGACCTTGTCTCAAAAAACACACAAAAAATCATTTGTGAGACTTTTGGCTAAGATGGAGTGTAGAATCTGTTTGTATCAGTTTAATATCTGATACGTCCTCTACCTGAGGACAACATATTAAATGGATTTTTGGAGCTGGGAGATGGAATAGGAGCTTGCTGCCCCCACTCCACGCATCGATCTGCTAGTGCAGTAGCTCCAGGAACGGGGCCCCCTTGGGGGGATCTATAATCCCACCCTCTGAGTTGACTGATGAAATCACTATGTTTGATTAATTAATTTTCTGAGTTGGGCGTCTCATTACGCTGCCCAGGTTGGCCTCTACTTCCTGGGCTCAAGCAATCCTCCTCAGCCTCTTAGGTAGGTGGGACTGCAGGTGTGACCACGCCCAGCTGAGAAATAAAGTTTATGAGTAAGCAAATTTGAGGTCCCTCTTCTAACTATTAGCAGCAAAACACATTTGTACATGAACGTAACACAGCGCCCGTGGGCTACACCACTGCAGAAGTGGGTCGGCACTACAAAATCGGATTCTGGGTCATCCCTGGGACTATCCTGGAAGTTAAAACAAGGGACAGCGCATGCTCAGGCCCTAGGCAGGGACGGTGGCAAAGGCAGTGACCTTTTACCTGAGCTCCACACTTTTCACAAAAGGAATTCACAGAACAGACCAGAAATGCAAAGAGAAAAATGCAAAACCACAAAACCTTTCCTAGGCAACAGGAAAAGAAACTTCCAGAAAGGAAGGCGGGGTGAAGTGTTCTTTTCCTTGTTGTTGCTGTTGTGTCAGAGGGAGGGTTGCTCTATGCAGTCCAGGCTGGCCTTGAACTTGCAGGGATCCTCCTGCCTCAGCCTCCTGAGAGTGGGGACCAAGGTGTGTACTACCACACCCAGCCCAAGTGTTCTCCGATATAACAACAAAAGCATAATCTTCGTGAAAAAAATACAACTGATTTCCTCAGGATGAGACAGACGCTCTTGTCCTGGTGGCGAGCCTCTGGCCCGGGTACCATAGCGGGCCGTTTGTACCTCTGAAGGCTCTGAAGGTTCGCCATCACTGGGATGCAGACATGCGGGTAGGCGGGCACTTGCTGAGGTGATGCGACATGAGGCGCATGCGAAGTGGGGACTGGCGCCCTGGCAGGGGCCGTGTGACTGCTGGAAGCTCCTGGGAGCAGGTGGAGTCTGGCCCAGCTCTAAGCTTGGGCTGCCGGCTCTCGGGCTCCTGGAGTTCACTGACTGACTTCCACTGAGCCCTGGTAGGCTGGAGACGGGTGCTCTCTGCTGCCTCGGGGCTGGGGACCCAGGAGCCCTTCCTTGGAAACTTGCGGGGACCCTCCCTGGCCTCCTTGTCTATTGCTACCATCCTCACCCCGCTCCGGAACTACATGGACAGACAGCCTGTGGGGTCTTCAAAGCCTACTTCCGGCGCCCTGGGCCCGCCAGCTCTGGAGCCGGTGGCTGGATGTGGCGAGAGTCTGCCTTCCCCAGCTCTGGGCACGGGCCTCTCAGGTAAGGGTCAGCTTCTTCTCAGTACTGGCACTTGGGACATGGAACGGAGCAGGCAGGTGTGCAGTGGTGGGGCAAGGACAGGCCAGGCAGGGCCCCCCCGCTTTCAGGATGAATGCTGGTGAGGTGCAGCTCAGAGCGGAGCGCCGCTTGCCTTGCTGAGCTCCACCCCCAGCTCCACAAAAAAGATGAGTGAAAAACAGAAAGTTTAAGGTCCACTGTCACCCGAGGGCTATGACCTTAGGTGGGGCTTTAAATCCCACCTTATATATGAAACCTGTGCTGTAGGGCTGTGTGGCTCCCGGCATCTCTAGTCAGGAGGTGAGCAGCCCCCTGTAAGATACTGGGGACTAGGGACAGCCCAGCCCCTAGGGTTTCCCGGGGGCAGGAAAAAGAAATGCGAAGCTGCCTGCAGCCCAGCGCTCTGACCTCCAGCTTAGATACCCTTCACCCCTAACCAGCTGTATTCACCGACACCCCAAAGTGCCAGCAATTCCCTGCATGGAACCGACGCAGAGCCACTCGAATTACGGGGAGGTCGCCTTCACACACCCTAAGAGCTGCCGCAGGGGTGAGCTTTGGACGGATTCTCCCGCTTGCTGTCTCTTACCCCGTTTATCCACTTCTTGGCTTTCTTTCCTCACATTATGGCCTAGATCTGAAGCGTCCCCAGAGGTGTTCAGGAGGGGACTTGGGGGCTGCGCTCATTCATCCGGACGTTCACTGGGAAGGCGCCGTGAGAGGCGGGGCAGGAGGCTGGACTTCGCGCTGGCTCCCGCTTGCTCTCGGCTGCAGAGCCAAGCAACCGCGGCTGGCCCAGTGCTCCAACGCCGCAAGCCCGCAAGCTGAAATAAACCCGTCCCCCTTCAAGGTGTGAGTGTTGAGTATTTTGACCCGGTGATGGGAGAGTGGCCGAGGCGCCTCTTTATTCTGCTGCTTTACTGTTTTCCCTTGCTTCGCTCTCTGACCTCTGTAGTATGTTTATCCTGGTTTCGGGCGGGCGGCTTGGGGGTGATGGCGATGGGGGCGGAGCTGGCTCTGCAGAGCTGTCGTGGCCACAGCCTCCTACCCCCATCCATTATCTCTTCTGTGCTGTCTTCTAAGAGAAGAGGAGGATATTCCGGAGATGCTGCTTTGTTTTCTTTTGTTGAGACAGAGTCTTGCCCAGGCTAGGCCCAGACTTGTGGCAATCCCCCTGCCTCAGCCTCCTGAGTGCTAGGATGCCAGCTGGGCTGCATCTGGAGCTTTTCGACCCCTTGCACCCCTGCAGCAGCGGCAGGGTAGGTGCCCACGCCAAGGAGCTGCGCAGGGTGGGCTACTGATGAACAAACGTACGCACGCACGCACGCACGCATGCCCAGGGAGCCCCGCGGCTCACACTGTCACTCAACACCCACTGTCCACAGGAGCTGCACCTCCACACCTAGGGAGGCGGCCGGCCCCTTCATCACCTCCTCGCTTCCCTCCGGCCCTCCCTCTCCTCCTCCCTCCCTTCCTCTTGTCCTCTTCCCTTTCTTTCTTCCTTGGTTTCTTTTTGGGCTGGGAATGGAAGCCAGGGCCTCGCGCATGCTAGGGGAGCCGTCTACCACCGAGCTGCACCCCAGCTTTCCCTTTAAGGAACCTTAACTTCAAGTTTTTTTAAATAAAGGGAATTTCCCTAGTAGAGCTATTCTATTAATCAATAACATAGCTAGGGATGGTGGCACAGACCTGTCACCCCAGCTCTTGGGAGGCTGAAGCAGGAGGATCAACATGCATGGGGAGGGGGGTGGCCTGGACTACACAGGTAGAACTTGTCTCAAAAACAAACAATAGCCAAACAATTAAAACACATTTTTCTCAATTACTGCCTGAGACTGTTAAGTCTACTTTCTGTTACTGTGACGAAATGCCTGAGGATAATCAACTTAAAAGGAGGGAGTTAATTTTGAGTGGTGATGACACCATGGCCAGAGAACATGGCGCAGGGGTCCTCAGGGACGCGCCCTCTCATGCCCCTCCCCACAGGGCCACAGGCTGGGGACTACTCAGTTCAGATGACAGCAGACACCGCTGTGGCATCTCTATCTGATGCCCAGACCTTTACTCCTGTTTACTAAAGAGAAGATACGACCAAGGCCAGCTGCTGGGGGTGAGTCATCCTAGAAGCACTCACAGGAATGGAGCGGGCCGTTCTTGGGCCTCAAACCTGCTTGCTGGCCGCCTTCTTTGACCCAGCAGCAGGAACAAACATGGTGCAGCCTTTTCATCTGCAAAGGTCCCTGGTCGATGAGAAACACAAGTATGGGCCCAAGAAACAGTGTCGCCTCTCCCATTGCTACCTGAATTTAATCTTCTTCCCCTAAAAGGATGGGACGAATTTAAAATTTGCAAAGAGAAAAATCAAATAATCGAGAGCTGGTTGTGGTGGTGCACGCCTGTAGTGCCCAGAGCTCAGGAGGCTGAGGCAGGAGGACTGCCCACGTGGACTACATAGCCAGGCCGTGGTCCCGGACAAACAGGTCATGGAGCAGCAGTCTCGTCCTGGCGGCGGTGGAAGGCGTGCTGGGGGCTGGATCCACAGCTCGCCCACCCACCCAGGCAGGTGCTGCGCCACCGAGCTAGCGCCCAGGCTGGCGACCAGTGAACAGGCCCGGGGGCTGTGTGCATACTTAGAATCAGAGTGGCTCCACGCTTCAAGTCCTTTCACATCGCTGTGGCCCTGGCAAGTGTGACTTGGTTCACTTCCCTGCGGTCAGATGTTCCACACCAGTCTCCCGGAGAGGAGGCGAGAAGGAAGAGACAAGGGCAGGATTTTGCAGTCTGACTTTAGATACGGATCACCTAATTGCTTTTCCAAAGGGCTGTGCTAATGAGCGTAACCTCGCACGAAACCCTACGGAAGAAAGTACAGCCTGCCAGGTGGCTTAGATAACAAACCTTCGTACTGTGTGCGTGTGCATGAGCGTGTGCGTGTGTGCGTGTGTGTGGTGTGCAGAGAATGAAACCCAGGACCTTTTCACTGAGATCCACCCACAACCCTTTTTATCTTTCTTCATATGTTGGCACAGGGCCTCGCCTAGCTGCCCAGGTTGGCCTTAAACTCTTGATCTTCCTACCTCAGCCTTCCAAGTAGCTGAGATGACAGGTGTGTGGCACCGCGCCTGGTAAAGCCCAAGATTATTTCAAAATAAAATTAAAAACAAAAAAGCTCAAAGGAGATGCCTGCAGTTTTTGATGCACAGAACGAACAGACTTCTGGTTTCTGAGCGGCCTGTTTCCGAGTTATGCGGGCTGAGCAGCCCCGACCCCCGATGGCGAAGGCCAAAATCCCACAAAATCTCTAATTTTGTTTTCTTCTTTTCGATGCTGGGCCTGGAGCCCTGAGCCTCTGCACTGAGCCACCTCCCCTGTCCTTGCTCAAGTGGAAGATTCCACCCAACTTTTCAGGGCAAAGCAGTATATAACATGACCTTTGGGCCATGACATAGAAGACGCAGATAAAGAAAAGATGAGTTTTGTGTTTAGGTTCGGGATCTCTCGCCAAGACACTTCCTTTTGTGTGTGCAAACATTCCGAAATCCAAAAAGCCTCAGAAACCTGAACCACTTGGGTCCTTCCCACACCGACCGAGGAACACCCAGCCGGCACGAGCTCTCTGTCTCGGGTTTTCTGTCCAAGCGTGCAGATTCGGGGCCATGGTCGGGGCCTGAACGCACCGTGCGAGCCAGCTTCCCACGGGTGTGGCCAAGCACACGAGGAACCCAGCACCTCCAGCACGGCGGCGGCAGAGCGAGGAGAGGGAGCGGAGAGGACAGTGCCCAGGCTCACACACGCCACGCGCTCCCTGCACTGGGGCCCCGACCCGTCCCGCCACCTGTCCCAGTAATGCCATGGCACTATGAGCTCACTGGTGGGTCGGCCTCTGCTGCAGAAGCACTCAGAGCCCGGCACGCTGCCCCAAGCCCAGCCTTCAGGGTAGTTCAGGTCTGGCCCGGAGCACCCTGTCGCGCACCGTGACCACCTCTGCCATCCACGCCGGGTTCTTGGTCTGAGATCGGTCCCCTGATGCCCAAGCGCCTGGCTGAGCCTGGGGCTTGCAGTGTCACCCCAAGTGCACAAGGGGTCATGCTGGAGTCCACGAGACCCCAAGACAGTCCCGTGCTGTCCTGCAGTCACTGCCTGTCAGGAGCCCACAGTGCAAGCAAAAGCAAAGCCAAACCAAACCGAACAACCCAGCAAGCCCTTACAAATCTGTTTAGGGAGGAGTTCAATGAAACATGCTGTGAGAACACTAGGATTTGCTCCCCAGCTAAGAAGCCCAGGTGAGAAAGCCTGGCGTGTCAGCAAGGGCTGTGAGGGCTTCCGGCATGGGCTAGGGTGAGTTTCCTGGGACATCTGCAGTGGGTTCTGAAGGATGAGTAGGAGGTTGTTGGGGAGAAGCAGGAAGCAGGAAGCCCATTCTAGAGGGAAGTGGGCAAGGCAGAGGTGACAAAAGGCAGGAAGAGGATAGCTAAGCACAGGGCTGGGTGGGTGCTGTGGGGCTCGGGAGGGGCCAGGCCAGCAGGGAGCACAGGCCAGACCTGAGTGTCCGGGCGGGCGAGCATGGAGTTGCGTATGCCCCCCACTGCGTTTCACTTCCTGACAGGGCACAAGGTCAGCCTGTGACAGAGCCGCCAGGAAGACAGGAGCTCAGAGGCAGGGCCAGGGGCCTGGCGTGCTGTTACCACGCAGGAATGGGGGAGCTGGGGTCACCGAGCGACCATGGGCAAAGGTGGCCGGGATGCCCAGGCCGCAGCGCCAGGAGAGTGGGCGAGGGCGAGCCCCGAAGCACAGGGTGTGGGGAGAACAGGGGCTTGGGGCTTTACTCTTTCCTGAGTCTTTATGTGGTGTGGTAAGTGTAGAGCGAAAGCGGCTGCCGAGCACCGGCCGAGGCGAAAGCTTCCTCATTGGCGTTATTCGCTGGATCTGGCGCGCGGTGACTTCCGGCGCTTCCCCAGGTCAGAACGACCGCGCAAGGTCAACGCTTTGAATCGATTCAGGGTGTGCAGGCGGCCATGACGGCACAAGGAAAGATTCCCACGAAAGAGGGCTTCCAGAGCCGCTTCAGAAAGGGGCGAGAACAAGGGGCAGGTGGGAGGATTGTGAGGGGCACGAGCGGCCGAGCATCGCTGACTGCAGCACTTGCTTTTTTTCTTGGAGACAGACTCTCACTATGTAGTTCAGGTGGTCCTGATCTCACTACACAGGCCAGGTTGGCCTTGAACGCACGACAGTCCTCCTGCCTCAGCCTCCTGCATAGCTGTGGTCACCACGCACAGCTACAAGCAAGGCCGTGGGCTGGGGAGATAGCTCAGCAACGTAAGCGCCTGCCTGGCGAGTGTAAGGTCCCCACCCACCCAGGTTGAGCCCCTCTACCACCAAAGAAAAGAAACGCACCTGCCATTCATCCCGGCATTCCTTATGGGACCCCATGAAGGCGTCCAGCCTGCATCTGACGTCTCCAAGGACAAGGATCAGGTTGCTCTGTAGCCGCCCACCTGCAGCTTGCTGGTAACCAGCACCGCGGTCTCCACGGCTGGACACGCCGTGCCGCTGGGTCCCTGTGTCCAGCACAGAACGCTACCTCCACTCTCATCCCCAAGTGCAAATGAGTTCAGTGCTTCTACGGAACAGACTCAAACACCCTGGCAGAACTTAACACTAACTTGCTTAAATAGAGATCAAACAAAGCCCCCCCCCCACTGAGGCAAGGGCAGCAGTCACGTGACAGACGGCTACAGAGGGCTGCAGGGGGCCAGGACCACGGGGCTCTGGGTTTCCTTCAATTCCCCTCCTTCCTGGAAAACAGGGCGCGGGGTCTAAGGTGGGAGTGTGGCGTAAGCAGGGAAGATGGCCAGGGCAGGACATTCTGTTCTCGAAGGAAGAGCCTCGCTGCCTTAGTGAAATCAGGTGCATTTGTGTTAAGTCAAAGTTGAGGAAGAAGGACCAGGGGGAGAGCTCAGTAGAATAAGCACTTGCCTGGCAAGTGCAAAGCCCTGAGTTCAATCCCCAGTACCACCCCCCAAAAATAATAATAAAATAAAATAAAAATCCCCTCCTCCATTCCTTTTCCAGGCTGAAGGCTGCGGCTGGAGAAGTCTGGCTAGTGAAGTGGGCGCTGAGATGTAGCTCCGTCCTCTGGTGGTCTGAAGCTCACAGGAGGGGGGTGCAGGTGTGATGCTGGGGCACAAGTGTAATGGGAGTTGAGGGCAGGTGGGCACCCGAGGCAGGAGCAGGCTCCGAGTATGCAGATGCTCCAGAGGCAGGGCAGGTGGCCACTGCTGCGCCTGGGCCTCAGGGACAAATGTGACTGGGGCCAAAGACGTACACAGAACCGCTGGGAGCGCTTCTCCCCCACCCGCAAGATGGACTGTTTGGGGGCCAGGGGTCCTGGGAGGTCATAAAACACCCTCCCCCCAACAAGCACACGTTAAGCACCTGCAATCGAGAAGCCCCCTAATCCAAACTGGCCCCCAACTGACGCTGGCAGGGTGCTGACAGAGGAGGCTGAAGGTGAGGTCTCCACACCTGACCTCAAGGCCAGGTCGGCAGCGAAGGGCCGGCGCAGGGCTGGATGTACAAAGCCGCTGCAGCCTGCGCGCACAGGCGGGCGTGACGCACACACGCGTTTCGTGTTTGGATGTGGGTCCCCAAAATGGCACCTCATTATTTGCATGCGAATATTCCACAACAGCCCGGACTCTGAAATACACTAAGCATTTGGAATGAGGGGCGTTGGCTCACCCTGTACCTGTGGAGACGCAAATCAGCCATTGCCCCTTCCTTCCCCTCTCTCTCCTCCCCCTGCCAACCTAGGACCACACTGAGGGACCCAGGAACAAACAGCAGCAGCACGAGCCCTAAGGTCAGATGTGTCCCTTGAGGCACCTCCAAGAGCCACCTGAGTGGCCTCACAGCCCCCTGCCTCTGTGTCCCCACGGAAACGCCCTCTTTGGTGTGATGGAGAACGTTTTAGAACAGTGTCGGGCACACAGCAAACTCTACGTTGGTCATTTGTACCCAGCTCACACATCCATCAACTACCAAGTGGACTCTGTGGCCCTTCCACCCAAAGCCTGGCCACGGCAGTCACCTCCTTTAGGAGTCTTAGCAGGTGACTTCTCCTAGGCCATCACTGTCAACACCTAAGGTGCATGACCTCCAGCCGCCCTGACAGGGACTCAGCCTCAGGCCATGCTGCACAATGACCCTGAAAGTCACCCTTCCTGGGCCCCTGCCTCCAGGCACTTCAAGCCATCTCAGGGAGGGACACTGTCAAGAGTGTCATCCTCTCCCTCTCTCTGTCTCGGTCCCCCACTGGTCCAGACTTTCCCTCCTAACACTCCAACTTGCTTGCTTAACGTGCATGGTGGTTTTCCACGAAGCCCCTACGAATACCGACTTAGTGAATACAAAGCTCGTACTCCTGGGGAAAGACGGGCAGGATCCCCCCAGACTCCAGTTGTTACGTTTCTGTCAACAGATCCACGTGACCTCACTGATCCTTGGGTATGTACCTGTTTCTATTGAGAGACACGCTGTTTAACAGACCCTGGACTCATCCACTGAGCCACTGAGCTATGTCACCCCCCCCCCTTGAGTTCATCCCTGGCCAACAGCGCCATCACTCAGGGCTAGTTGCGGCATCTCCCACACGGGTCCTTTCTCTATGAAGCAAGCTGCAGGTTCCCTGCGGCAGGGGATAGCAGACAGTACTCGGTGCCACGCCTGGGAGCGGGTCTCTTAGGGTGGCTACCTGGATGCCCCCGAAGTCTCAGGGCGCACAGCTGGGGCTGGGATACTCAGGAGTGAACCGGCCCACTGATGCTTTCATAGCTCGAAAGGGAGGTGGAGCCTGGCTGGGGGAGGTGGTCACTGCGCGTGTGGCGGGGGTGGGGGGGTGGGAGGTGGGGGGCCCATCTTCTCCTCCCTCCCTGATCCCTTCTGCCTCCCGCCAACCTTGCCAGGGGTTCTTTTTCCTCTGCCACGCTTTCTGCCACGCTACCCTGCCTTGGAACCATCGGACTGCGGACTGAAGCCCCTGCCAGCTGTGGGCCAAGATAAAACTTAACTTGTAGGTACTGGGTATTTTGTCCCAGCAATAAGAAAGTGACAAAGATAGTGTTGGACATCAAAAAGTGCCCGTGAGAAGCGTGAAAAGGCAAGCTGTGGGACGACGCTCCACAGAGTCAGGGCACGGGCTGAGACGAAGAGGCGGGGTGTCTCTGGTTCCCCCTAGCCAGGACCGCATGTGTTGGGGACTCAGTCTCCACACAGGGTACGCGTTTAGGAATGACCAAGACAGCACTGTAGCTTGGATTTGGGGCTGCAGGGAAATTTTAAACATGGACTCAGGCCTAGTAGAGGCAGCGGGTGTGTGTTTGTTTTAGAGGAATCTCCCTGGAGGCAGAGGTCTCTGTGCTGCACCTACGGGTGCCAGACCTGGCTGGCAGACCCTGAGGAGGCAGCGGGGAGGTGGGAGGTGGCCGGGACACAGCGGGTGGCAGCTGCCCCAGGGGTGCAGAAAGGGAAGCACTAGGCAGGGGATGGAAATTCCGGCGCCAGCACCCAGGCGCGGCGGCGGGACTCCAGGCCTAGCGAGGCGGCTGTGCGGAGCTGCCTGAGACGGAAGCGCAGCCAGAGGTGGGGTTCAGTCTCGGGGGTCCCAGCTGGGCTCACAGCCACTGAGATCCCAGAGGTTGAACTGTATTTGTCATTTCTTTTGGGAGACAGTGGGAGGGCTGCTATTCGCAGCCCCGGGCTAAGTCTCAGCATTGTTGTTACTGATCGTCACCTGAAATCCGCAGGATGTTTTCTCCTAATCTGTCGTGAGGCACAACCGCCCCAACCTATATTTCTGTGGCTCCGTAGCTGGACCAGTGGTTCTCCCCAGGGCGACTCTGGCCCCAGGGCCATCTGGTGGCGTCTGGGCTGTTGTGTATTCCTGGGCTGTGGTGCTGAGGCTGGAAGGCGGGCTGCGCCAACGCTTCACTCACCTCTGCTCCAGCTGAGCTGCGCCTCAGCCCTCCAGAGACGCCCTGGGTGTCGCCACGGGGGGGGGGGGCAAGGGTGGCCCTGCACCACAATGACCTCCGAGCCCACAGCGTCTGGCTTGGGAAACCTGACCCAGACACAGGCACGGTGACCCCTGCGCTCACTGCCCTGAGGCCCACCTTACTGGCTTCAGGCAAGGGTCTCGGCCACAGCGATTTGGGGGCTGTGACTGGCTGCAAGCTTGCGTAAGGAAGCCTGATCTATGTGTATTCTTATCTCCATCTGAGGCGTTGGACAAGCAACCCACACAGCCAAAGGACCGGTCCTCCCTCCGGCAGCCTCCCACTACGTGGACACCAGCAAAGTAATCAGCGGCTCTGCCGACTCCGGATGATCACCCCAGCAGCCTCCTCCAGGACCTGAGGGGGCTGCGCAGTGCTGCCCTTCAGCCCCCTTCTCTGGTGCACACCCCTGCTCCCGATGCTGTGCTGGCTTGCGAGGCTCACGAGTGCAGCCTACTCTGAAGCCCTCTCTGGGGCCGAGGTGCAGCGCGGAGTTCAGTGCTTGCCTAGTGCGCGTGGTGCCGCAAGCAGCTGGACTCCAAGCCCAAGACAGAAATGCCTCGGGTGAGGGAAGCACAGGGGTAGGCGGCGACTGCCCCGGGCCAGTTCTCTGCTTCTCTCTCCCGCCTGGGATCTCAGATCTCTTCCACCTGGTCTCAGCCCTCCGGTCACGCGCTGAGAGGCAGCAGGGTCACAAACACCCATGACTCACTTCAAGTTCTCCAGAGATCCCAGTGTCAGGCGTGACTAATGCCGAGAGCTCCTTCAGCTCCACACAAAGCAAACGCTGTGATTCAAATCCAGGCAGGGGCCATGAAAAGGCGTTTCCCGAGGCCGACCAGAGGCCCTCGGCCTGGGACGCGGTGCGCAGTGTGCACGGTCACCAGAGCAGACGCGCACACCCACCAGCTTGCACAATCTTAAAAGATGGAACATAACAAGTGCTGGTGAGGACACGGAGGAACCAGTGCCCTGTGTACTTCACGGGAACATGAAGGTACTGCGGGAAAGCGCGGGGGCCCCCAAAAAGCCCAGGAGAGTAGTCATCCCAGTACTCGAGAGGCTGAGGCAGGAGGATGGCAAGTCCAAGGCCAGCCTGGGCTCCATGGCAAGATCCTGTCTCAAAGAATCAAAATAGGGCTGGCGAGATGGCTCAGTGGTCTAAGGCACCTACTTAGAACAAGCTAAGCTAAGC
>NDGN011019449.1:0-11647 GCA_002564285.1 Tympanoctomys barrerae | reverse complement strand
GGGAGATGGCTCAATGGAATAAGTGCTTCCCTGGCAAGTGCAAGGGCCTGAGTTCAATCCCTGATTCTACAAAAAAAAAAAAGTTCTGAAAGATTCTCCATCACTGATTTGCCATGATAGTCCCAGGCCTGGTGGGCCGGCCCCCCATCCTAGCGTTCCTTTGTCTTTGCCTTATTATACCCTTGGTGCCCCCCACATCCCCAGGGTTTGTGGCTGCCTCGCATGTAGCATAGGACACACACTAAGAGTTTGTTGGGCGGTCTCCAGGGGTTTAAGTGCTGAGGAAGACAAGGCTAGTTCCTTTGGCAGCTGACATCACTAGGCTCTCCGACGGCCCCACCCTTCTTGAGCTGGTGTGAGGAGCTGGCCGTGGTGCTGAACGGCACAGAGACCGTGCCCACCCTAGACCCCAGTCCTGTGTCCCATTGGGATGCTCCCTGAGCCCCACCTCTTGCCCACCCTTCCAGTGGACGGTGTTTTCCTGGGGACCTCCTATGCACAGGCACTAGAGACAGCACTGTGAATCCATGGAGGAAGGTTGGGCCTGGCCACCCAGGGATCCATTCACTGGACTGTTTCACGTATGTTTATTATGTGCTTTGTCTATTTAGAGGCCATCCAGAATCTGTGACTGTAACTATTTTTCTAGTTTCCTCTCTGGCCCAGAACTTTCAGTATCTCTGGCTGTAGCACCCAGCCCTGAAGAACCTGGTGTCCCTCAGCAAGCCTGGTAGAATCTTGAGGTGTGAGCAGAAAGGGTTGCATGAGCTGAAGTACAGGTGCACAGAGCCAGAGGGAGGCCCACCTGAGGACTCTGACTTCCCCTCAGAATTCCCGATTATCACTGTATCTGTTCAGTCTTCCCAGGGCTGACAGTGTCTCTGGCTTTAGTGTCCAGCCCAGAACCAGACCCAGATGAAGTGACAGAAACAGCAATGGAGAACTAAACAGAGGGACGTCAGGTTGTGCAGAGCTGATCTTAACAGCACCTCCGGTGGGGGTGGGGGGTGGGGGTGTAGATGCTGCAGTAATCCTGGTGGGAGATGAGACCTCCTGTTGAAGGGGGTGGTGCTCCCCCACTCCCAACCTTAAAAGTGAGTGAAAATCCCCTTCTAGTGTTGCCGCCCGAATGGCAGTGGGAAATAATCACTTTTCACAGGTCCCTTATCCACAGCCAAGCCCTGTGCCGGTTTAATCAGCAGTGCCGTATGACTTGAAGATTCCCCGGCTGGAGAGATCAGGAGAGGGGTTAAAGAAAATTACCCTGGCCTCCTCCATGCTAATGTAATCTCTAACCAGATCTTCCTAGCTGCAGCTCAAATTGCTTTTTAGATTAACATTTAATTATTAACAGGGTCCCCTGGAAGGCCTCAGGCTCTGGAACGGGGCTGGGGGGAGGGAGCAGCAGGAGGGGGGCTTCTGCCGTGGCTGCCTTGCAGAGAGAGAGTGATGGAGGCACTGGGAGAGGGGAAAGGAAAAGGGAGAAGGGTCAGGCAGGGGGGTGGAGAAAGTCAGCCTGCAGGAAAGGAGGAGAAGGCAGAGGTGAGGGCGAGGAGTCAGAACAGAGCTAGACAATGGCTTCTCCTGTGGGGGGAGCCCTGAAGGGAGTGGGGGGGGGACTGTGTGCCCCAATTCCCAGTGACTTCTGAATAAGTCCTCTGCCCTTCCGTCCTGGGGGAGGGCTGAAGGCCAAGGGCCAATGGCTTCTCCCCACTCACTCCTAAGAGGACTTCCAGAGACTTTGGCTGGTTTGGTTGGCAGAGCTGGGGACTGACGAGAGAAGTACCCTGCCAAGGGCTGTGCAGCCAGGCTCTGAGCTCAGCACTCCACCCTGAAGTTCACTCTCCCCTCCCATCCTGGGCCTCCTACCACCACTTCAGCCTCTTCCTGGGCTTGGGGCAGCAGCATGGCCAGGACAGTGTGAAGGGAAGGAGACTTCCATTAGGGCTGCAGCGATGGAGTGGAAACGGGAAAGGTGCAGGCTGGGGCCCGGAGGAGTCACAGGCGCCGACTCCTCCTTCACCTCCCTGAGGGGACTCAGCATCCTCGCTGTCCAGTCTGCTTTTGCACAAACCACTGGGATTTTCTTGCTTCCCATCTTGTCCCTACTTGAGATTCTAAATACCTCAGAGACAGGGATGGCACCTAAAGCCCTTTTGTGCCAACAGGCCAAGGACCTGTGCCTGGTGTACAGCTTGCGTCCGGAATCCAGATCAGATTGTCCTGTCCTGGCCCTCACGCAGCCAGCTGGCTCCCTCTCCTTCAAGCTTCAGCTAGAGAATGGAAGCTTGGGTGCAGTGACTTCCCCAAGGTCACTCAGCTGGCCAGGACCCCAGGGGCTCATCCCTGGCTGGCTGGTGCCACCCTAATTCTGTGGGGTCTGCAGGATTTCTGGTCCTGTTGGCTCTGGAAAGGGCCTGGCATGACCTTCCTCTCCCAGCCACCACCGACCGGTCTTTGGCCTTGAGTGCAGCCACAGAAGCCAGTGTGGGCAGCTCCAGGGAGGATGAGGGCTGAAGGGGCACAGTCCATACCCTCACAGGGTCACAGCCTTGCCTGCCATGAGCCCAAGGGCATCTTCACATTCTGCCTTGCTCTGGGGCCAGCCCAGCTTGGCGAGGGGTGCCCCACTCATGTAGGCAAACCTCACCCACCTGCTGCTATGGGCAAGGGCTGCCGGGGTCTGTGGGGAGAGGCCAGCAGAGTCTGGTTGCAGCCAGGGCTGGGTTGAGCTGTGGGAGGTCAGTTCCACTTGGCCGTTGCCCTGGCGCCTCCAGAACGGGACATTCTTTACTGGTTTTCATGTTCTCAGTACACACCACAGGGTGGCCCCCAGCAAATGCTGGGCAGGTGTTTGCTACCAGAGCAAGCAGGGTGCTCAGGTCAGTCCTGTTCTGCCCAGCGCTGAGGGTTTAGGGACTGAATGGGTGACCTCCTGGGATGCCCTGCCCCCTCCCGCCTTCATCTCCCCCTCTGTGATCCCGGCCCTCTGGGTAAAATCAAAGTGGACTAGGGCCCTGGGGAGAAGTGGGGCCTGGCGGCTGCTCCTCCCTGCCCAGCTGACTGGAGCCGGGGGGCTGATGTCCCCCCAGGCACGCCAACATGGGGTGAGGTTGAGAATGTGTTGACACCCCTGGGGTCTGCCACCTCTAAGCGGCGTGACCTTGCACGCATTGCCTCCCCACTCCGTGACCATTCCTAACCTAGGAGACAGGGCTGGACACAGAACCTGCTCGAGAGGACAGGTGAGGTGGACAAGAGAGGACGTGCACAGGGCCTGGCACAGTCCGTCCCCGCTGGCCGCTGCGACAGAGCTATGGTCCACGTTGCTATTTCCAAGTCATCCCCTCCCACCGGCCTCTGCAGCCAGCCAGGCAGCCAGGGAGAGAGATGACAAAAGCCAGGCAGGGCCAAAGGCCCCGATTCTCTGTTCTTTTAATAAAAATAAAGACAGCCCTTAGACATCCTTCTCCCGTTCATTGTTCTGCCAGGGCAAGCAGCAGGCTCGATTTCTCCTCGGACTTGCAAAGTTCCTTCCTTTCTTCCCCCTCCCCGTCACGTTTCCTTTATCTAAATCCTCAGCTATGAAAGGGCATATCGACAGCCAGGGGCGTTATCTGGTAGAGGGGACCTTTTCCTCGGGTGTCTCTGAGATAAGGCGTCTTATCAGCCCCCATGTCAGGGATGGTGCCAAAGCATTCTAATCATTGAGGCCCGAGACATTTTTCCCTCCCTCTCCCCCTTTTTATTATTAAAGTCACAAAAGACCTTGAGCTTATAAACAGATTTTGCAGATAGGGTTTCAAAATGAGCAGTGCTCCCTGGATGGCCCCTGGCTGGCTGGCCGCGAGAGTAACCAGTCCATGTGGGGCTTCTAGGAGGCTGGGTTCTGTGGACGAGTCAGAACAAGGGGGTAGGATGGAGTCACAGGCCCCAGTCCTGTCCTAGGCTTGCTGTGTGACCTTCTGCAGGTTGCTTGGCTTCTCTGGGCCTCTGTTGTTTTATCTGGCAGTAACCAACTCATCGATGCAGCTATCCAGTCAGCATCTATTGATTAAACAGTTACTCTTTGCCAGGCACTGGAGAGAGAGAAATAAGACACGGTCCTTGCCCCTCAGAAACTCACAGTCTAATGGAGAGACAGACACGAAAATGGGAGATTATACTTTGGTGTGGTGAGAACAAGATGGGGGACACCCAGAGGAGGGGACGACTGAGACAGTGCTGAAACCAACAGGGGTGAGGATGGCCGTGCCGTGGGCAGAGAGCCATGTGTCCCTGAGGATGGGAGGCGTGACGGCTGTCTGGTGTGAGGGCCAGCAGGGAACCACCAGAGATGAGAGGCCCAGACCAGACCGTTGGGCTGCTTCTGAGGCCAGAGAGGTGGTAAGGCCTAGGAAGGCCTCTGACTTGCTTATTAATTATAGGTAAGGGGGCGATTTAGGAAGTGGGGGTGGGGGCTCACTCCCCCACCCTAGACCTACCCCAGCAGGTCCAAGGGTGACATTCCCTCCAGCAGGGCCTTCCCCGCTGGTCCTCCAGAGGTAAGGAAAGGCATGACGTAGCAGCTGCCCTGGGAAAGCTGAGCCTGAGCTGTGCTGACTCCTCCTGGAGCTCCTCCCTGGTCCCCTGAGTTGTTGGTGGTCCTGCTGGCTGCTAGAGCTACCTGTGAAAGAGTTCCCAGTGAGGAGCAGCTGGCGGGGCCTGAAGGACTGCCCAGCAAGCAGGCTGCCCTCACCCCTCACAGCTGCAGCCCCAGCCTACCCCTTTTCCACTGCAGGCTTTGGGGACTTGTGGCCCATGGAGTTGTAGGCCCTGGCAAAGCTAGGCTGCTAATCCAAGGCACCTGGTGAAAGGGCGGAGGGATGGTTGGACATGGCTAGGACCCAGGAAGAGGAAATGACTGAGTGGTCACAGCAATCATGCCGTGACTTTCACTGTCCGCAGAGGGGCAGTTACCCACCTGGGGCCACGCGGCAGGCACCAGAAGCAGGCGAGGTTCCAGGCTTCCAGCCCAGGGCTCCTTTGCCCTTCGGGGTCCTTGCCTCCCTCCTCTTAGCCTGCTTGGCCGGCCTCTGGGCAGTAGCAGAGCTCAGTGGTGAAGACCAGGCTCTCCGGCCACTGCCTGCTGGGTGGCCCTCAGCAGGGCTTGCCTTCTTCCAGTCTGAGTCCCAGCCATAAAGTGGGGAGGGTATGAACTGGTTTTTTTTTTGTTTGTTTTTTTTTTTGTGTTTTTTTTTTTTTCAGCTTTCCCCCTGCCCCTCAATCCTGTATCAGATTGGTGAGACTGGAATGGAGCTGGAGGTAGAAAGTCCTGTGACCTTCCAGGTGTCCCCCAGGGGACTGCCTGAGCCTGTGGGGAGCCTGTCCCAAGGTGAACGGTGTATTTATATGTTCCAGTGGGAGTCTGTGTGGACACCCAGCCTGTCCTGTCCTGCCTGGGTGTGGCCACAAAGCCAGTGACCAGGGATGTGGTGGAGGGGGCCCGAGCCAGGCCTGCTCTGCCACCTGCTCACGTCCCAGGTCCCCGAGGAGCTGTGCTGTATTCCGCAGTCAAGGACTTTCATCCCTGCAGTAAGCCCCACTTCACTCCCTTTTTAAGCTGTATAATTTCTGCCTGATTGTAATGGCATATTTTAAAATTACCAGAAATCAAAGCCAGGAAGTGGATACTGCAGCTTTTTATTGCTTCGCTGTGTTAGGCTGGCGACTGGGGGGAGGGCAGAGAATCACCTCCCTCCCCCACATCCATCCCCCACTTTTCTCTGTGTCTGTCTGTCTCTCTCTCTCTCTCTCGCTCTTTTTTTTTGAGACAGTAATAGGAGAAAATTGGTTTTGAAACTGAATAAAAGTCCCTTTCAGAGGAAATCATTTCTTTCAGGGTACCTTTGCTGAAAGTAAAATAGAGCATAATGAAAGGTGGTTACGTGATTGTCTTTCATTTACCAAGAGGCCAGGACAGACAGGAGGCTGCCACCGTCTCAGGGAAATACAAGATTGGAATAATTGCGCCGTAACAAGGAGCTTGTTGTGAAATTAGTATCTTAAGAAAGTAGTGAAAAAAGGCTTTTCCTCATGAATACTTCATTATTAGAAGAAAGCGGCAGAATTTAGGGCTCCAGACACCTGTTTAGTATTAAATAACTTCCCTTTCTTCCCTTTAAACACACACTCCCTCTCCCTTTTCCTTCCCTTTTGAAGCCATCATGAGGGTGGAGGTGACCCATTTGGGACGGGGAAGGGGTAGAGAGAGGGTGCCAGGTTAGGCTGAGCTCACACCTGGCCCCACCTTCTCCCTAGCAGAGAGCAAAGGGGATGAAGGAGGGAGCCCCCAGCCCAGGGTACCCCAGGGCTCAGGCATTGTCCCAGGCTCCCAAGGTATCCTCAGGAAGACAGTACATGCTCTCAGCCGGCTCTGGTGGTGGGTATAGGGTGGAAGCCATGTGTGAGCTCACGGGCACAGAGCTCTGCCTGGGGAGTAGAGCTGCTGCAGGTGACGCTGCCCTGTCCACTTGGGCAGGAGGGGTGGAGGAGCTTGGTTAGACAGCCCCGGTGGCCCGTGGAGGCTGCAGCATACATCAGGGTTCTGCTCCCCTGCATGAGCTGAGCCATCTGCTCACAGGGAGTCACGAGAGACCTGGGGGATGACACCAGTGGGAAGACAGCCTGCCTTGGAGCTCAGTCTCTTACCTGATTGGGGTGTATCAGGGCAGCCCGCCGCAGGTGGTGACCCACGTGCTGAGCAGCCCAGGGCCCACAGGGCTTGTCAGCTCTAGCTGTCATGGTAGAAACCCACCACTCCAGAGACTTGGGTTCTTTTACTCCTTGTAACACCAGAGACAAGCTTCCAGATGCCTCAGTGTCCCCATCTGCCAGGGGAGGAAAGAGGGTGGCTGCTTTGAAAGTCTCCATTCTTCAACGTGACCTTGGAGAGGGCGGTGGGCGGTGGATGTGGAGTGACCCTGAGTGACCAGCACCTCATCTCCCTCCTCACAGGGACCCTGCTGCAGAGTGTGCCCCACTGGGGGCCCCCGGCTCAGCCATGCTGGCCTGTCTGCAGAGGACCCAGAACCCGCCTGGCCAGCACCTGGCCTGCCCGAGCAAGAGCCTGGAGCTGCGCAAGTGTGAGTAGGAGCCCTGCCCAGCCTCCTGTCCCCTACTCTTCCTTTGCCTGCTCTTGGGGCTGCTTTCTGTTCCTCGGGTCCAAGGAGGCAGGCCCTGGCCCCGCAGTGCCAGTCACGCCAGCGAGTCCTCCTTCCACTGTGGTCCTATCTTTGCATTTTTATTAACATGTTTGTAGTAGACAGTGGTTCATTCATTGTGGGGCATTGGGACGTGCACACAATCCACCTCCACTTTTTTTCTCATTTCCTCTCCCTCTCCTCCTCCCCACCTCCCTTCATCTTGGTCCTTTCCACCTTCCTGTCTGAGCCTCGTGTTCATCCCACTGTGCTCCCTAGGACCTCTGTGAGGCCTCTGCCCGTGCTCTGCTGCCTTTGCGTTCCCCGTCCAACAGTGGCACCAACTCCTGTGGACATCCAGTCAGGCCTGACCTCCTTCCCTGCAGCCTTCTCTGTCCCCAGCTGGTACCATAGCTCACCCTCCTGTCCCATCTCACCATAAGCCACATCTATCTTGCTCACCCTCATTTTCCTGCATTGGCATAAAGTGGGATGGCATAGAAGCAAATGCAGTCCCAAATGGGCCCCTGCCCAGGGTCTCATTCACTGTGTGACCTTGGGTGTGTCCTTCCCCCTACCCTTGCTTGTCTGTGTGTCACTTTATTTTTTAATTTATTTTTGTGTGTATGTGTGTCGTTTTAGGGAGCCGAACTTGGTGACCTCCATGAGTCAGTCCTTCTTGACCATGGAGCAGCAGGATCCCAAACCTTCTGAGTGTTTTCAGCCACAGAAAGTCTAAAAACTTTAAAGAACCCAGTATAGTTAAACACAGAAACACTTGAATAAAAACCAGGATTTCTAGTGTATCTTGAAAACAATTAGAGGATCCGGAAGCATAGGCCTGCGGTGCCCTACTGCAGCGTCACCCCGAAGGGGCTATCCGCGCACCACCGTCCTGCCCCTCCGTGTTGCTGTCCTGTAGCCCAGATCAGTTACTGCTTGTCACGCTCGAACTGTTGCTTTTTTTTCTTGCATTTTAAATATTTATCTTTAAACAAGGTGATGTTTTTGTTGTCCATACATGAGGCAGCCAATGTTTTCTGCTTCCTGTGTGTTCTCCCACATGTTTTGTTTTGTTTTGTGGTACCAGGGATCGAACTTGGGACCTTGCACTTGCCAGACAGGCACTTAGGCTGCTGAGCTATACCCCTGGCCCCTCCCACATGGCTCCACATCGCAGCAAATGTACAGGTACCTGTATTTCACCCTGTCCCGCAACTCTCTTTCCCACTTTACAATATATCCTGCATGTCAGCTTCTTAAAAGCTCCTTTTTCTTTACCCACAGTTTCCTCTAACACGGGTGAGCCCTAATTTACACAGCCAGCCCTCTCTTTAGACTCTACCCAGTGCTGTCACAAGCAGCGCAGCAGTAAACTCAACATATATCACGGGGGGTGAATGAAGTCCAGGGTAAATTTCTGGAAGCAAGAACGCTGGGTCAAAGGCATGTGTGTCTGTAATTTTGATGGTTGTGGTTTGACGTCTTCAGGCATCGCACTGGGGCACACGCCGCTGCAGCAGTGCGCAAGGGGACCTAGTTCCCCACGCCCTCTCCATCACAGCCTCACAGCAGACCTGGAGGCCTGGGTCACCCGAGCAAGGAAAAGAGGGTTGGTGTGTAGCTGTGCTTTACAACAGGTGATGCTGAGCATCTTTTCATGTCTGAGCGTTTGTTGTTCCTTTGAAGAATCTACTTCTTAGTCCATCTTTTCACTTGAGTGATTGTTCTTCTTGTCAATCAGGAGGAGCTTTTTCTGTTTCTTTTTTTTGATACAGGGGTTCACTGTACAGTTCAGGCTGGTCCTGAGCTCACTGTGTACCCCAGGCTGGCCTTGAACGTGTGACGAGCCTCTTGCGTCAGCCTCCTGAGTGTGGGCACTCTGGGCGTGTGCAGGAGCTACTTGTATAGGATAGAAGTAGAGCTCTCTCTGCCTTGTGAATTGCAGATGTTCTCCCCAGCTTGTCCTTTGACCTCGGTTCTGCTGCTGGGGAAGAGCTTTCTTTGGGAAATGAATCGTCAGCATTTCCTTTATGGCCTGAGGTTTTGCAAGCATAAAGCTGTGAGTTTGATTCCTTGTACCAAAAAAGAAGAGGCCGCTCTAGAATGACCTCTGACTGAGTTGTTTTTCTGTTTGTTTGTTTGTTTTTGAGACAGGGTCTTGTAATAAAGTGTTAGGTATGGATGCAAGTGTCTTGAACTGTCAGTGCACTGCTGTTTTAATTATTGCAGTCTTACTAATACTTTTTAAAATTTTATTGATATAATTTGCATATCATTTATCCACTTAAAGTAAACAATTTGGTTTTAGTGTATTCACTGAATGATGCAAACATCACCAGTTTTTTATTTAACAGTACTGGGGATCAATTCAAGGCCTTTACACTATATCTTAAGTACTTTTTTATTTACTTACTTTTTATCTTGTGACAAGGTCTCACTAAGTTGCCTACGCTGGGTTTGAACTTGTAATCCTCCTACTTGAGCATTTCAGAGTGCTGGGATTATAGTCCCGCACTGCCATGTACAGTTTACCTGAGTCACCTTTTTTAAAAAAGTCAGGAATCGAACTCAGGACCTTGCACTTGCCAGGCAGACACTTTGCCACTGAGTTGTATTCCCGGCTCCTCAGTCAGTTTTAGAGGCTTTTCATGACAAGAAACTGCACCTCTCTCAGCAGCTACCCCCTTCTCTCCCCTTCCCCACACATACCCCTTCTCTGTACATAGATTTTCCAATTCTGGACTTGCCTAAGGGTGGACTCATGTTGTATGTGATCTTTTGTGAATGGCTTCTTTCATTTAGCATAGTGTTTTCAAGGTTCATCCATGTGTTGTATCATGTATATGTTTTAATATTTGGTAAACCTCGTTACTTCGTGTTATTGCCCCACCTCCCAGCAAATTTCCCCAGCTGCTTCATGTATTTTACTGTCTGAACTAGGGTACTTACTTAAGTAAAAACAAAAATCCTAAACTTAAAAAAAAAAAAAAATCCGGTCTGCATTTTTACTAGGATTGCATTACGCTTACAGGAAAAAATGTCGTTTTGCTAATGGCATCTTTCACCCTAAGAATGTGACATGCCTTAGTGTTCGTTCAGACTTCCTTGTGTGTCCCTCAGGAATATTTTTGATATTTGCTTCATTTAGATCTCATACATTTTTTTCGTCATGCTTACCTCCGGATAGTTTGGTTTGATTAGTCTTTTCTTGCACAAATGGAGGTTTGTATGAAGGCTATTAACTTCTGCCACCTTACTGAATTCTTTTATTGTTGATAATGTTTTTCAATTTAGTGTCTTGGGGTTTCTAGTTAAAACTACAAATGGTAATTTTACCTCCTACTTTGTTTTATGCCTTGATTTGTTTTATTTAATAGAGTTGGCTAGTGTCCTTGGAACAGTGAAAATAGTAATGGTGGTAACAGGCATCCTTCCTTTGTAGCTTCAAGATTTCCCCATTAAGCAAATGCTGGCTTTGGGACAGGTATTGTATTAAGTTAAGTCAGTCCCCATCTCTTCCTGTTTTATTGAGGGGTTGGAAAAATCAAGAATGGACTTTGGAATTTTGCCAAATGACTTTTCAGTGTTTATGAATATGAACATATGGCTTCTCTCTTTCAATCCATTAATATGAATGATGACAGTAATAGATTTCTTCATATTGAACTGTCCTTGCCTTCTTGGTCGATCTCTACTTGTCAGTGGGAAACACTTCTTTATAATATACTTGCTGACCTGGACTTACTTGACTTGGGATTTTTGTGTCATCTTCATCAGAAAGTCAGTTTTTAAGTTTTCTGCTTTTGGAATAATTTGTGTTGGGTTTTACTATCTGGAGTCTTCCTTTTTTTTTTTTTTGGTGGAACCGAGGATTGAACTCAGGCCCTTACGCTTGCCAGGAAAGCGCTTATTCCACTGAGCCATCTCCCCTGCCCCATTTTTTTTTTTTTTTGAGTCTTCCCTTCTTTCTCTGTGCTCTTGATCAGTTGATTAGAAATGGAACTATCCGTCCTTTAAAGGGTGGCTGTCTCTATTTCTTCTGTAATATTTAATTATTCTACTGCTTCTTGAATGAGTTTTAGTAAGTTTTAGTTCTCAAAACAGCTATCCATTTCATCCAGGTTTTCAAATTTATTTGCATGTGGTTGAACAAATTATACTCAGTTATTATCATTGGTTATTTTAAGCCTCATTTATTTTATTCTTTTTATTTTGGCAGTGTTGGGGATCAAGCCCAGGGCCTTGTGCGTGCTGGGCAAGTGCTTTACTACTTGGCCACATCCCTAACCTCTAAGCCTTTCCCTTCTTGTAACATGTGTTTTACATTCTTTCCCCATTTATTTATTTATTTATTTATTTATTTATTTATGTTGGGGAGGGCAGCTCAGCCCACCAGGGGTCGGAGCTGGCTGGCATGTGGTGCTGGGGGATTGAACCGTGGTCCCTGTGCATTGCTAAGCTTG
>NDGN011019277.1:0-12133 GCA_002564285.1 Tympanoctomys barrerae | reverse complement strand
CTGCAAAGTGAGCTTAAGGCCAGCCTGAACTCCATAGCAAGACCCTGTCTAAGAAGAAGAAAAAATAAAATTGATGGACAGAAAGACAGAGACAAAGACAAGAAGAGAAAGAACAACAGGAAGAATAAAACTCTGGTGACCTAAGCATGCACCTCATTCACCTCTGATAAATGACATAGGCTGACAACCCTTCATCCCCAGCTAGCATACAGGGATATCAACATTATCTGGGTAGGATTTCATTGCTAATGCCAAGACACACACATACATACATAAGTGCAAAACTGAGATGTAGCCTACTTAAGAAAAGGCTTTCACTGAGCTATAAGCATCTGAAAGACTTCATCTTTCTCACTCAATTCAATCCAGTCCTACTTTTTGTTTTGTAGTTGCGTATGAGAGAGCAGGGGACAGGTAGGAGGTGTGTGGACAAGACATGTTCAAGAGATTATGAAATGGAGACTAAGTTTGAGAAAGTATACCCAGCAACTTCTCTACTTTTCCAAGATGAAATTGGTAAGTGTGTGTGTGTGTGTGTGTGTGTGTGTATTCTTACCTAACACATTTCTACCTACCACAAAAGATTTTAAAACTCAAGGTGACTCAACACCTGTCATCAATAGCCTGGCAGGTGGGTGGAAAAAGCAGAAAAGAAATGAATAGGCTTTGAAAACAGGAGTAATAAACACCATTGGACTAGCAGGCTGATTAGCAGTGCAATGTCCTACAAACCATGCATAAGAGAGCAGAGCTAATTTCATTTGCACTTCTAACCAGTCATTCTGCTAAAACCTACAATTGCCTACAGGCACAAATCACTGCTAGGGTCCAGCTAAAGACTTACTGACCAGAGGCAGGAACAACAAGACATCACCAAGATCCCAACGGTTTGTTATCGAATCAAAGGATAACAATCCAGGGAGAGAACACACACCCCCACAATACTTGACAAATGAAAATCAAGAAAAGCTCCCAATAGTTCTGGCATTTAGGGCGTTACAAGTACACCGAAATAAAAGCACTCTCTGTTGCAGCAGCTGTTCAGACAGAGCAGGGGGTAATGTTTACTTAATACTTCAGGTTGATGGGGGATGTATCATACTTCAGTCTGTCATCTACATACGTGGAGCTCCATTTATGTACACAGCGATATGTTTGAGTAACGACAGAGCACGTCTGAAACAGCCTATTCAGCGGGTGTGAGTAATCAAGAGTAATGTTTTAAAGAAAAAAGTCTCAGATATTTGGGAAAGTTACAGAACAGACTGCCATGAATAGCTTTGCTTATATTTGCAGACACTGTTTTCCAAATAGCTACAAAAATGAACAGATTGTTCTAGGAGGTCGTCTCTTCAACTTGTTCCTAGTTTCCAGTCTGTAAATCACAAGAAAGCACTAGGAAATTCGGCTAATGCTCTTCATTAACAACATCTATTGTCAGTTGGGCACAGACACCACGAGGAAACAGCGGGCAAAGAATTCCTGAAACCTGCCAGAGGTTTTTTGTTTTGTTTTGTTTTTTGTTTTGTTTTGACCTCTTTCATCTTTGTGCTCAATCAGCCACTACAAGACCCTCTGGGAGGGGGACAAAACTTTCAAACTCCTGAATGAGGTTTCCTGTCGTAATTTACACATCGCGCTGAACCCCGCCCATCCTTATTGTGCACCAACTTTCTATCTCTTTCGGGAGATGAAACACGGGAGACAGGAGCTAAGGGCGAGGCTGCAGAGGTCCAGCCTATTAGAAAAGTGGCAGTGTCCCCATCCCCCTGTCAATCTAAGTGTCAGGGGATGGACAGACATGGATGACTAGACCCGGGCCCCAAAATAGAAAGAGTTAACCTGGGTCTCGAGCTCCGCACCTATAAGGCTTAAGCAGGTGACTCTCTTGGCCAGGTCTGGAGCGCCACCTCCGGGTCCCAACACCCGGCCGGCTCACCCCCATATATTGCCCGCCCGCCTGCCCCTCCCCTGAGCTCCTGGTCCTCGGCCTGGCAGCCAGGCGCTCCGGCCACCTACCGGGGCTCAGGGCCACACAGCGGGGCCCTGGCTCTCGGCAGCCGCCGCCTCCTCCCGGTCCATGGGCTTGGGGGCCCCAACTTTTTCTCCCCTCACCCGGAGGAGGAGGAAGAAAAGGAAGAAGATAGTGCGAGTTCCCCGCCCGGACAGCTCCCTCTCGCCTCAGTCTCCCTGGACAGCGACGGCGACCGGAAACACCGCCTCCTCCCACCTCCCGGAGCTCAACCCGGAAACACACTCTTCATGCTAATCAAGCCCTCCCGCCCCCACCCTCCGGAAGCGCAATTCCAGCCGTGAGCCCGAGGGGGAGGAGGGGCAGCACTGGAGGTTGAACTACGCACAAAGCGAAGGAGTCTGGGCCCTGGCCTCTCGCCTTCTGCTCTCCAGGGACAGTCTGCAGCCTTGCTTTCTTTGCACGAGCCCCAGGCCCCAGACGCGGGCAAAGCCCACAAGGAAAATGGCGGCAACGGCGACACCCCCTACGGCTTAGCGCCCTGTACTGCCATTGGCCAGCTCTGGGAGTGAGGTCGCCGCGGATTGGTTTAGAGCTATGCGGGGGTGGGGGTGTAGCTGCAGCAGCCTGGAGCCAGGAGTGGGCAACGCGGTGTGAGCAGCGGCCCCAGGCTCCGGGAGACTAGCGCCCTGAGAAGACTTCGCCGCTCGGGGCCGCAGCCTGGTGAGCTCAGCCCCCTTCAGGCCCTCCCCTGCATCCCAGCCGGAGCCTCTCGGAGCCGGCGCAGATCGATACAGACACACCCCGGGGACCGTATCGCGACTACATCGTGCCATATCGCGACATCATTGTGCCCTGTCGAGACTCCATTTTGTCACAGCCCTTTTCAGTATATATCTTTTTCTCAAAAATTTGCCCTGTCATTTATGGGGGCTCTCCACCCCCTCCATGTCGTGATTTTGCTGTGATCTCTTCGTGACATAACCTCGCCATCGTGAAGTGTGATTTCATCGCCGCCCTGTCGTGACTTCATCAATGTCGTGTTGTGATCTGGCTGCGGCGGGACAGGTGCTGACCGCCAGGAAACCCTCCCTTCCCATATCCCCGTCTTAGCAGACCGGCTTCGATTATCCGGCTTTTGGAGTCTCTCTTGTCCCAGGAGCTACCCGACCCCTTCTTGCTGATCCAGCCCCTGCTGGTATTCACAGGCTGATAGTGGGATGGGGAGGGCGAGAACAGGGAGCTGAAGGGGTTAATTCTACCACTGCCGTCGCCGCTGCCGCTGCTGCTCCTGCTCCTGCAGTCTCTGCCTCTGCCTGCCCCAGGGAGGGATGGGAGAGAAGGCAAGAAGCCTGTGGGGGCGTCGGAGAGCCCTGGCTGGAGGGGTGGGGTCCCCAAAGGGGCCTCCAAGCGTTCCTTGGTGAGTTTGTATTCTCACTTTTGCTAAGCTTATCTCCTGTCTCTGAAGAAAGGAGCAGTAAAGAGCCTAGGATGCCCTCTTCCCCCTCGTCAGCCCGAGTCCGGATAATCGAACTTCACCCATGTATGTCTCCATTCTTCCGTCTGTCCTCACCACTCACTCCCAGTGTGCCTCCTAGAAAGAGATAGAACCCGACCTCTGGTGCCAGGGGCTGCTGAGTAGTGGGGCCAGCCCATTCCTACCCCCAGGAGACTGGTGAGGAGAGCTGTCCAGCTGAGCAGGATGCATGGTCCTCCTTTCCCACTTTCTGGAGGTGACCTTGGACCAGGGTCCCTTCATCCTGAGGATATGCAGGTCCAGCCTCTTAAAGGGGCTCCCCCAAGGGAGGTCAGTCTTGAAGAAGCCACCCCTCCAAGTTGTCCCTCCCCTCCCTCTGTGCTAATCCCTCCCTCCATCCTCCACTCCCACCCCCACCCCCGCCCTGTCCCTCCTCTGCAGAGGGATGCTCAGTCCCTCTTGTGTTCACAGTTGGGCAAGGCGGGCATCATGGCCTCGGATTGCGAACCAGCTCTGAACCAGGCAGAGGGCCGAAACCCCACCCTGGAGCGCTACCTGGGAGCCCTCCGTGAGGCCAAGAATGACAGCGAGCAGTTTGCAGCCCTGCTGCTAGTAAGGAACTTGCTAATTGGGAGGTGGGAAGGGCTGGGTGGCCGGACCCCCATGCAATGGGGTCACTGAGTCCCCAAGGATATATAGGTGGTGCTGACAACCCTGGAGCCACCAAAAAAGGCCCCAGATTGCTATCATTATACTTTTTTTTTCCTTGTTCCCCTGAGAATTGGGGCAAAGGAGAATGGGGGTGAATAGGCTATGGCACTGGGGGCCCTAGAGGAGGCTGCCTGCATTTGCTTTCTGGGGCGTCCCAGAGCAGATGGGAGCTGACTCATAGGGTAACAGCAGCAGGTAGTAACTAGTGCAGAGTACTTGAGGGCTGGGGACGATTTTTCTGGAACCTAAGAGAATGAAAGAACTAGAAGTGACTGAGGAGGGGTCCTAGGGGACATCCAGGTAGGTTGAAGGTAAGGGAGGTAGGTCAGGTCTTAGCTCTGTTGGAGGACCCAGGCTGGGGACAGCAGAGCAGGAGCTGCAGTGCTAAAGAGGGGGGTTGGTGTGTGGGGGGTGAAGGGAGGAGGGAGTACAGCCGCTGCTTGTTTGCCATGGCAACAGGGAGAAGGCTCTGGAGTCAAGGGCTCACACTGCAGCAGAGGAGGTGTTTAGGTGAAATGTAAGGGGAAATGTTTTGACACGCAGAGCAGAGACACAGGAGCCATTTCCCCTGAGAAGGTGGCGGAAGTGGATCAGAGACTTCTCTAGAGACAGCAGTTAGGGAAGGACCCCAGATCTTGGGGGATTTTAAGCTTGAGATCTGAGCCCCTTCCAATGCAGGTTTTGGACATCTAGATTAGACATCAGGAAGAACTTTTCAACTGCCCAAAGGAATAGTTGAGGAGGACTGTACCTCCCTTCCACAGAATAATCATAGATGGGAGGGATGCAAAGATCACACCTGTCTCCAAGGAGAAAGAAGGAGCTGGAGGAAATGACCCAGGAGTGAGTCCTGTTGCATAACCTAATCCTGTTAGTCCTCAGTGCCCCAGGGTACAAGGAAGGGACAGTGGAACTTTCTACCTTTCTTTGATCCTGCTGATGGCATGTACCCCCTGTAGGTGACCAAGGCAGTCAAAGCAGGTGACATCGATGCCAAGACACGGCGGAGGATCTTTGATGCCGTTGGCTTCACCTTTCCTAATCGTCTCCTGACCAGCAAGGAGGCACCCGATGGCTGCCCTGACCACGTTCTCAGGGCCCTAGGTGTGGCCCTGCTGGCCTGTTTCTGCAGTGACCCTGAACTGGCCACCCATCCCCAGGTCCTGAACAAGATCCCCATCCTTAGCACTTTTCTCACAGCCCGGGGAGACCCCGACGATGCTGCCCGCCGCTCCATGATCGATGACACCTACCAGTGCCTGACAGCTGTAGCAGGCACACCCCGTGGGCCCCGGCACCTCATTGCTGGTGGCACTGTGTCTGCCCTGTGTCAGGCATACCTGGGGCATGGCTATGGCTTTGACCAAGCCCTGGCACTCCTAGTGGGGCTGCTGGCTGCTGCAGAGACCCAATGCTGGAAGGAGGCGGAGCCCGACTTGCTGGCTGTGTTACGAGGCCTCAGTGAGGATTTCCAGAAAGCTGAGGATGCCAGCAAGTTTGAGCTCTGCCAGCTGCTGCCCCTCTTTCTGCCCCCAACAACAGTGCCCCCTGAATGCCTCCGGGATCTGCAGGCTGGGCTGGCACGAATCTTGGGAAGCAAGCTGAGTTCCTGGCAGCGCAACCCTGCACTGAAGCTGGCAGCCCGCCTGGCTCATGCCTGCGGGTCTGACTGGATCCCAGCAGGCAACTCCGGGAGCAAGTTCCTGGCCCTCCTGGTGAATCTGGCATGTGTGGAGGTACGGCTGGCCCTGGAGGAGACAGGCACAGAGGTGAAGGAGGATGTGGTGACTGCCTGCTATGCCCTTATGGAGCTGGGGATCCAGGAGTGTACCCGCTGTGAGCAGTCACTGCTTAAGGAGCCACAGAAGGTGCAGCTTGTGAGCATCATGAAGGAGGCCATTGGAGCTGTCATCCACTACCTGCTGCAGGTAAGGGCGCAGTGCCCCACAAAGGGGGCCCAGCTGGGGGAGCCAGAGGGAAGGGAAGGGTTGAATGCTGTGTGCACACGCGGCTGGTACTGCAGCACGCACTCCAGGAGTAGTGTGTGGCCAAGTGTCCCTCCCTCTCCCTCTTTCTGTGAGCCTCCACACAGGCACCCACCACACACCATATGTGCACTCACATCACAGCACACACACACACACAGAACACAGTAACCTCCCACTCATACAACGCTCCCCAGTACACACACTACACACCACACACAAAATCGAAGCAATCTGTTCTGCTTATTCTGTAGCATTGTTTTACATATGCACACATACAAACTTGCAATGGCAAAAGGAGAAGGAGCCGGAACCTCTGGGAAAGTTCTGTCCTCACCCACCCTCCTTCTGTCTGAGAAGCCCACTCTGCTCCTGCCACTGAACTTACCAGCCATATCCAGCAAACCATGCTAAGCTCTTATCTTGTTTTTTGGTGTAGCCCAAAGGGAGGCACCCCTTCCCACTATTGGGATATGCAGATCCTCCCACCCCAATAGAGGACCAGTCCTCCCACCCCAGTTGAGGAATCCTTAGTTACGGACCTGAGAGTTTCCCCCTGCTTTGAGCTAAATTAGAGGTGGAGAGAGGGCAGTGCAACGGGATATCACCAAGTATGGGGCATGTTGTCTGAGATCCAGTTCACTCCACAGACCTGTACAGAAGGCCTGCTCTCATGGTATCCCTTCTACATGCTAGGTCTGGGCACATAGGGTAGAATAAGACTTGGTAACCAGCTTTGAAGGGCTCATAGGACAGAATTCTCTTCTGTCTCGTTCTGAGGCTGGCTGGTAGGCTGGTGAAGGGGAATGGTTCTCTGGCTGGCTTCATCTCAGTGGGGTGCTGTGGCAACAGGTGGGGCCAGAGAAGCAGAAGGAGCCCTTTGTGTTTGCCTCGGTGCGGATCCTGGGTGCCTGGCTGGCTGAGGAGACCTCATCCCTGCGGAAGGAGGTGTGCCAGCTGCTGCCTTTCCTTGTCCGCTACGCCAAGACCCTCTACGAGGAGGCTGAGGAGGCCAATGACCTTTCACAACAAGTGGCAAACTTGGCCATCTCCCCCACAACCCCAGGGCCTGCCTGGCCAGGGGACGCACTCCGGTGAGTTTGTAGTTACACTTTGCACAGCTAGACCATTCTAAAAACTCACACAGTGACAAAACATCACTTTATCTCACCCCAGGTTAGGCTGTGCCAGGCTCCTGATTGGAGCTGAGAATGCCCTTAGGATTATTTCTATTTGTTTGGGAGGGGGGTTATCCCCACAGGATTTGTGTAAGCCAAGTAAGTATTACTTGTCAACCACATATTTTCTCAATAAAAAGAGGACTTGCTGGGTGTGGTGGTATATATGCCTGTAATCCCAGCACTGTTCAAGGCTGAGCCAGGCAGGAAAAGCACAAACCCAAGCCAGTCAGGGCTACTTAGCTACTTTGTGCAATCTGCTCTCAAGAAATTTTAAAGCTGGGTCGGGGGCAGGTAGGAATATAGCTTAGTAATAGGAAGCTCTTCAATTCCTACTACTGCCAGATAGAAAGAATTCATGCTTCCTGAGCATCTGCTATGAACCAGGTATTTTGTTGTCCCCTGTACTAGAATGATCTAATTTGGTCGACACAGCAAATCTGACATTTTAAAGATGAGGAAGCAGGGGCTCAAAGAGGTACCTTTCCCACAGTCCCACTATGGCAGAGCCCCAGTTTGATCTTTGTGCCTTTTCTGTAGTCCCTACAAAGACATGTCCTTCTCCTCTACTTCCACTTCTCCTCTACTTCCACCCTTCTCAGGGCAGGGTGACCTGAAAAAAAGACAGCTTTTTGCCTTTGTCTCTTCACCCTGCACACATCTAACCTTTCCACACCCCCAGGCTCCTTCTTCCTGGCTGGTGCCACCTGACTGTGGAAGATGGTCCCCGGGAGATCCTGATCAAGGAGGGGGCCCCCTCACTTCTGTGCAAGTACTTCCTGCAACAGTGGGAGCTCACATCCCCTGGCCATGACACCTCAGTGCTGCCTGACAGTGTGGAGATCGGCCTGCAGACCTGCTGCCACATCTTCCTCAACCTCGTGGTCACTGCACCAGGGCTGATCAAGTGAGGGGCTTGGGAGAGGGTGCATGTCAGCAGAAGCAAAGAGGGCTGTCCTTTGGTCATAAAGCCCAACCTCCTATTCTGCTTGCCTGTGTCTGCGGGTTCCTCTTAGTGTTAAAATGAAGGAAGGGTCTCAGTAGGCAAAGCCAGTCCCACTCAAGGATTTGGCAGAGCTGTATCCCCAGATACTGTCTACCTGTTCCAGCCACAGCCCAGCCTCTGCTCCCCAAATGCCAGGCTCGGGCTCAAAGTTCACTCTTTACCCTGCTGCCTGATTTCTTGGCCAGCCCTGGGCCAGTGAAGCCTGAAGCCCCACATCCCAGCTTTTCCAAAAGTCTTGATCTGATCCGCTCACCTTCTGCCCTCACCCCTCCTCCCTTCCCTTTCTCCCCCAGGCGTGATGCCTGCTTCACATCTCTGATGAACACTCTGATGACGTCACTGCCTGCACTAGTGCAGCAACAAGGGAGACTGCTTCTAGCTGCCAACGTGGCCACCCTGGGGCTCCTCATGGCCAGGCTCCTGAGCACTTCTCCAGGTAAGCCCCAGGGACTTGGGCCTGATGGGTAAGGGCAGAAGACTGGGGTGGATCTGTTGTGTTCTGGACATCAGTCCCCATTTGCAGAAAATGATTTTGCAAAATTTTCCCATCAAGAAGAAATCTACAGTATATCTCCACCCGCCACCCCCACCCTTCTTCCCAAAATGATAATATTCTCTTCCTTCTGAAGACTTTTAAGGCAAGGTCTGGTGGGTGTTAAATACAGGCCTGCTCCAGGCACAGGCACCTGGAATCCCTGGCAGCCCAAGGACTCTGAAGCCAGTGTTTGCAAGGTGGAGCCACCCCCACCCAGGCCTTGAGTCAGAAACCTCACTTCCCTCCATTGAGCTTTTTCATTGCTCAGACCTCACCTTCCTGGTGGCAACAGGCAGGCCTCAGCATTCGGCCCCCCTGCATGCACAGCAGCTTCTCCCCAGCCCTGCCTCACTCAGCTGTGTGCAGGGGGAAGGGTGTCCCCTCCAGCCCCTGGCAGCCCTCAGTGTCTCCCACTTTGGCTGTGGGTGTCTGCTTGGGTCCCTCTGTCCCCGCCTGTTCCCTGTGCCCCATCTGTCAGGTTGGAGGAGCTGAGCAGATGCCTGGGAACAGGGTGTAACGTGCCCATACCCTCAGCTGCCTCTTTGTTTTCTGTGTGGGAATCCCAGCAGGTTACCCACCAATGGGAGGAGGGAGAGCCTGTCCCTGTGGCCCAGGAACAACCCCCCACATCATTCTCAGCCAGCCTCAGAACCACCATGTCATAGTCCCAGTGCTGGCTCACCCATAAATGCCTCCAGGTTAGCTGAACAGCCTCTCCCAGCGCTTGCAGATGTAGGCAAAAGCAATCTCTGCTCACCTGTCCCCTCTGGCGCCCCCTCCTGGCCCTTGCATCAAGCTGATGGGTCCTCAGCCTGGTCAAGGGCTGTAGGCCACACCATGCTGGAGTCCTGCTGTGAGAACCCTGGAGATGGCTCTCTCTCACAGCTGACATGTACTTCACTCCTATCTCCTGTACCTGGAAAGGTCTCAGTGATGGAGTGTACCAAGATCATTTCATTTAATTCTTACAACAAATCATAAGGCTCAGTCCAAGGTAGTCATCATGAAGCTTCGAAGGTGCCAGGCGATACTTCCACTCCCTGAGTGTCCACACAGGACACTGCGTGGTGAGAGTGAGAGGCTTGTCCCAAAGCTGAGAGGCTGTCCCAGCAGCTCATGCCATCTCTCCCTCTGTGCCTTCCAGCTCTTCAGGGAACCCCAGCATCCCGAGGTTTCTTCGCAGCCGCCATCCTCTTCCTATCACAGTCCCACGTGGCAAGGGCCACGCCTGGCTCCGAGCAGGCAGTGCTGGCCCTGTCCCCTGACTACGAGGGCATCTGGGCTGACCTGCAGGAGCTCTGGTTCCTGGGTATGCAAGCCTTCACAGGCTGCGTGCCACTGCTGCCTTGGCTGGCTCCTGCCGCCCTGCGCTCCCGCTGGCCGCAGGAGCTGCTCCAGCTGTTAGGCAGTGTCAGCCCCAACTCTGTCAAGCCTGAGATGGTGGCCGCCTATCAGGGCGTCCTGGTAGAATTGGCACGGGCCAACCGGCTGTGCCGGGAGGCCATGAGGCTGCAGGCAGGTGAGGAAACGGCCAGCCACTACCGCATGGCTGCCTTGGAGCAGTGCCTGTCAGAGCCCTGAGTGGTGTCCACTGGGGACAGACTCGGGGGCGGGTAGCGAGGGAAGGAGGGAGGAGGCATCTTCCCTGAAGCCCCAAAACTGAATCCCCCTCCCCAGACTTCCCCCCAAACACCCCAGCTTTCTGGCTTTTCTGAGGGCAAGGGCATGGTGCCCACCACTCAAGTGTAAGGAACTGCATCCCGCCCCCCAGGCCCCCATGGGGGCAGGGATGGGCTTGGAAATCAATGTGGTTGTCCCCGCCAGGCCGGGGAAGGTTGGAGTAGCCCCCAGGGAGGGGGGCACTAGGTGTCATTGTGCCCAATGTCTGGCTCCTCTGCAGGAGGAAGGTCCCAGAGTAGGACAGGGCTGGCAGGAGCTGACTGCCTTAGCCCATGTGCCCTGCCGGCCAGGGCGTGGCCTCCCCAGGCTGTGGTGCCCCTCTGGCCCCCCAGGTCCACGTCCTTTATATTGGCCATTTGGCTCTTGCCCTTGACCCTCTTGGGCAGAGAGTAGGCTCAGGCCATTGACATCAAAGTTCTTCCTTTCAACTCCAGTGACCAGGGTCTGAGCTGCCCTGTCCTTTCAGGGCAGCCTGGGGCAGACGAGCCCATGGGGGGTGGGGTACCTCCTTCCACCCGAGTTTCCTTGAGGGAACCCAAGAGTGCTTGGGCCCAAGTCTCTAAGCTTTCGTGTCATGTTGCAGCAGAGTGATGAGGGGGGTTAGGGGTTATTTATTTATTTTGCTTGTCCTTATCCTTGCTTGGATACCTCAGCATCTGATCCTTGTCCCCTTGATACCATCTGGCTGGAGCCAGGAACAAAGGGACAGCTCCCTAGAATCCGCATGTTTGCCCAATGATTGCACCCCATTGCCACCGTGGTGCCTGGCTTCAATTCCCAGCCCTGCTATGACTCCTCTCTGCAGAGAGACGCGACTGGCGGCTCCAGCAGGGACTACCTTTCTTAACAACCTGGTGGGGGAGGGCCCCTCCCTACCCACCTAACCCCTTGCTCCCCCGACCCCAACCCTCCTCCAGTGCGTTCTGTGACCGCCAAGTTCAAAGCTGTGCACATGTGGACACTCAATAAATGTTCATTGGTGACAAGAAGCCTCCTGTGTGGTCTGTCCTGCTCCTGCTCTCTCCCTGTCAGGCTCCATGAGCTCACCACTGCCATTTGCTGAACACATGTCCTGCCAAGCACACTTCACAAGTTTTATTCGGTCCTGGGAAGAAGGGATATAATTCCAGTTTTACACGTGGAGAGACTTAGGCATGGATTAATGACTCGCTCAAAGTGGAGCCAGTGCTCTATGCAGGCCCTCAACCCCAAGCCCATACCCTCCACTGTACAGCGGGCTTACAATTCCAGCTGTTGGTGTGGCCAGGCTTATAGTGGACTTCTGGGGACAAAGGAAAACTGCCTGCTGTCATCAGCAGATGGTTATCAAGTAGCACTGCCACATATCCCCCGTGTGTGTGCATCTGTGTCTGGGTTTGTGTGGCACTGGGGATTGAATTTCGGGCCTTTGCACTGAGCTACATCACCAGCCCTTGGTGAGCACTGGGGAATGGATAGAGTTTCACTAGACCACTAGGTTGCTCAGGCTGAGCTCAAAATGGGATCCTGCCTCAGTTCACAGTGCTGGAATTAGAGGAATACACCACACCCCCCCGTATCCTCCAGTTTTTATTACTTTTTTTTTTTTT
>NDGN011018780.1:0-11032 GCA_002564285.1 Tympanoctomys barrerae | reverse complement strand
AAAAAAAAAAAAAAGAAAAAAGAAAAAAAATTCCTATTTAACACGTCTCACTTATTGTAAAAAGTATGATTTCCCTTGTTGAGTATAATTGCTCTTTCTGGTGGACTGCTAGCAACTGTCAGAATCATGTTGAATGCACATGCATTATTTTAAAGTACATCTTTCTGATAACATGAGCTAAAGGAATGATGTGAGGTTTCAGAAGACAAGCTAGTCAACAAAAATATCTTGTGGTTCTGTATTTGCTAAGTCAACAAGTGATAATAACCATTACTACATTGTGTCTTCACATCGAAAAGGGCAGCTTTTAAGTGCTTCATCAAGAAAAGAGAGAGAGAGAGAGAAAAGGAAAAGACTACTGTATCAACAGCTTGGGTGTATAATCAGGGCTTGATTCCATAAAGGCCAAGCATTCTCCTGGATTAACACTTACACAAATGGCATCATCCCCCACGAGAGACCATCTCTATGCTGAGTAGTTATTTATCATGCAATTAACTTGCTTTCCTTTTTCTCGTGTTTGCCCTATACCTTAACATTTAGCAAAATAAAATTCCTAACCAGGCGATTACCCGCGAAGTAAGGTGTTCACAAGATCCTACAGAACAACAGCACAACAAGATCTGAGGGTAGGCTCAGAAAGCCATGGCTTGCAAGGCCTCAGAAGCAGGCCTATGCAGTGCTCACTCTCATGCCTGGGCACACTCCATTTACTCACATCAGCTCATGAGCTACCAGGGTATGTCACAAAAGTCAGCTTGGGACCTTTTGTTCTTTGAGGGACTGTATAAGCCGCCTCTTGAGATTGATTTTTCATCAAGGCAGACTTTTCCCCATTCCACAGATGGCATCACTGCTCCAAGAGTGTATATTCCCTAATCTTCCCAGCATAGCTCTCTGGAAGCCACTCATTCAGGATCCATATGACAGCAGGTGACTGGACACTTCACTCCAGTAATTTTTACTCTCACCCTCCGGAAATATGGGAGTAAGGGTCTGGATTTGGTACCTGACATTCCTTCTGCAGACCTTGCCTGTCACTGCATAAAACTCCAATCTCATGTCTTTTTTTTTTTTTTTTTCTTTTTGGTGTGGGGGGGTGTTATGTTTACAGAGTTATTTTCTAACATTCATGCTCTTTCAGAATTTATGCCCTGATCAATCAAAAGGATTTGTTTATAATGTTGGCTCTTAGTGTCTTCTTCAGTGCTTTTAAAATTGGTCGCCTACTATTTTAATGAAAATGAATCCCCCAACCTTCCTTCTTCTTTGACAGTTTGTGAGTTTTCCATCAAGATATGAATTGGAGGGCTGGTGAGATGGCTCAGCAGACTAAGCACCTGCTTATGCAAGCACAGGAACCAAAGCTGATCCCTGGCACCACATGCTGTGCTGGCCTGGCCCCCAGGCACTTAACCAGCTCCTGAGACTGGGCGTGCTGGTGCATGCTTGTAATCCCAGCACTGGGGAGGCTGAAAACAAGAAGATCACTATGAGTTTGAGCTGTGTAATGAAATCCTGTACCAAATACATTAGAAAGAAAGAAAAGGAAAGGAAAGAAAGATAGATTAGAACTCTGTAAACATTTCATTCTTACCCTTAAAGTTTATAATTCTGGACTCCCTATACACTTCAAATATCTTCCTTCCTATATAAGGTTCCTTGAGATTCAATTATATCTATCATATTTTGTATAACCACTGAATTTAATGGAATTTATGTTTGTAATTACATCTTACACCTCTTTATCTTGCACAGAGACTGTCAGTATTGAGAATCTCATATAAGTATTATAAATCATCACTACCTGACTGATTGCAAACTACAGAGCATGCTATTAGCTAGCTACCTATTTCTAGCTATGCATTTTTTAAAAGGTAGACATCACTTTCAAAACTAACTAATCATTTGATACAGGAACAATACCTCAATTATGAACTAGTCCTACAAATACTGTGAAGTATAAAAGGGCATATTCTATATGCAGAATTATTTGTCTGATTATAAAATGTATTAATTAAAGTAGTTTTCCATGATTATGGAACATGTATAGGGAACTATGGTGCACATACAGTTACCTGTAACAAAACCTGTGTAACTATCTGAACACAGGCTCAGTATTCTCCATTTTCAATGGACAAACATGCTGAAACCAATTCTGCCTAAAACAAACAAAAACTCTTTCTAAATGCATTTCTTGGATTTGGGCCATTGTCACAAAGCTGCTACTCTTCTGTGTGGCTCCCCTGGCTGCTTTTAAAGCTTTGTTTTCCAATACAAAAGCAGATTTGAGCATTGCTTGTAGTGAGTGCTGTAGATGGGATTTAAATAATACAGCAGTTGGGACTGAAAAGGAAGCTTTAGAAATGGCTAGATAGGGGATACTCCAGATGGGGAAAAGGAAAAGAAGCAAAAATTCGCATGTAAAAGCTTTTAAGAAGGAGGCTATAGCATTTGCACTTAGCCTGTTTTATGTGCTGCACATTTCAGATGCTATTGAGAGTTTAGAAAAGCTATTGGTATCAAAATTAGGTCATGTTCAGGGAAAAAAATAAAAATAAACAAACGGGCAAACAAAACTCACTCTTCCTTTTCAAGATGCCATTCCAGAGAATCTCAGGTTTAGGACAAATCTTTAAAAAAACATCTAAGTCAAGCACAACTCTCCTATTCATCCACTCACAGTGCATGAAATGTGAAGGCATGTGAATGATGAGATATTTTTTTGAAAGGAGAGCAGGTACTTATATGAACATGAACTGTTTCTTAAATGCACATTAAACTCTGTTACTATTTGAGGGCCATGGGCATGGCTCAGTGGTATCGTACTTACCTAACACGTACAAGACTCTAGATTTAATCACCAGAACCAAAATTAAAAACTGTTCTATATAAAGTGATTGTATTTCATCAATAAAATGATAATATTATTTGTCATTTAAATTCAGAAGTCTGAAAGAAACAGGAATTTGATCTTGCTCATATTGTAATTATGATATAATGGTAGTACTAAATATGGTAAAATAGTAAAGGATATCAAACTGGACTTTTTAAAGTATTCTACAAATAAATAACTTACCCAATAGTATTTTATGAATGTGTATCTTTCACCTATATTGATGCTGACTAGTAAAATATACATGGAGAAAAACCATGAAATGTAAATTAGTAACCTCAACTTTTTTTAGTTTTTCTGAGTAACAAGAAATTTGCATAAATTATTTATAAACATGTAGAACACAGGTTATGACTATTACAGTAATGTCCATAATTCAATTTTGAGAGTCTACAATCTCTCATAGATTTATACATCACAGGATACATTAGAAAAGAGTACTTTATACTTTTTCCTGAATGGTCTCAATTCTCCTATCCTGACCTTCACATTTCACATGTCAGTCAGTATCCATCTACAGGCAACTGGGTTGCTAGCTAGTTTCCTCCAGTCTTTTGTGAAATGGGATCAAAAAAGAAAAAAGTGATGAAAAGGAATGAAGGCTTTGTTGAAGGGAATACAATGGAGTAAAAGGTACTGGTGTGATTCCTATACAAATACTCTACAGTGATATATAAATATGCATCAGCTTTTAAGTAATAATCACAGAGTTTTGAACCATCCCTATATCCCAGGATCTATACTCTTTCATGCACATTATCTCTCTTAATAACTTGAAAAGGAAAGTTGAAGAATTTGTTGCTTCTAAAAATATTAACAATTAACATCAAAGTTAACTGTGATTATGTTTGAATACTATCAAACGAGATTTATTTCCCCAGATATTCAAATGTCATTCCAGTATTCATAATATTATCAATATAACTTATAAATCATCAAATGTACATAGCTAAGAGAAGTTGCAAGAGAGAAATCAATGTCAATAAATATTTAAATTTACTCAAATTTTGAAAAATGTGTTTCTTGGACCAAATTTGTTGATATGAAAACATAATTCTTTAAGTCTAAAAATGAGAGAGCAAGAGGAAAAAGATATGTCTTTTTAATCCACTCATCCATAACGTAGTTCAAAGTGATGCTAAAGATGTTCAAATGCATTTTATTTCCTTAGCTATACCTCTTGGGTTAAACAGCAGACCAATGGCAATATGAAAGAGAGAATTCCCTTACAAAAAAGTACTAAAAGGGATTGAGGCATTTCATCTACTTAGCTGAGGAGATAGCCTACTGACACTTTTGTTCCAAGAAATAAAAGAATGCTGACGTGACATTTTGTTAGGAAAATAAGTGGTAAAACAATGTTCCAGAATGTATCATATAATTATAGTGCTTATAGTTCATAATTTAAATGCATAGGTAAACTGATTTTTTTTAAGTTCACGTCTCCCTGTGAGAATTTAACTAACTGTGCTGTGAATTTGCTTTTCTAGAAAATAAGATTTGAAATAATGAACCTAGCACTATAAGATTTATCAAAAAAGTACTTATTAAAAAGATAACCCAACCTCTAATCAATAGGCAAGTTAAATAACATAATGTGGAATTTCATTCTCAAGACAGTAACAAGCTCAATAATTAGTGAGGGATAACTAAAATACCGTGAGAAAATCAATAGATTTTGAAATCAGAAGTTCTTTATTATTATTAGCTGTAGCCCCTGCCTCCATTTACTTCATTTTCTCAGGCTACCTTCCCAAAAAATTTCCACTGAAAGAGCAGAACTTGTACTTCAGCAAGTTGTTGTGTCAATTATACCAAGTAAGACATTTAGGGGAAAACAAAGGGGACAAGAAGAGGGGGGAGCAAGGGGGGGAGAGAGGGGGAGAGAAGGAAAGAGGAAGATGGAGAGAAGGAGAGAGTGGGAGAGATGCAGAGAGGGGGAGAAGCAGCGAGGGAGAGAGGCAGAGAGGGAGAGAGGGAGAGAGGGAAAGAAGGAGAGAGGGAGAGATGCAGAGAGTGAGAGATGCAGAGAGGGAGAGAAGCAGAGAGGGAGAAGAAGCAGAGAGGGAGAGAGAGAGAGAGAGGGAGGACAAACAAACTTTTGCTATAAAAAATAACATCTTTTATGGTTACTGTCAGAGAAATTTATGAAGATCCAGAGAACTGCCCACTAAACACAAGATAATTAAAGAATAAAAAGGTAAGTTCTATCTATCTGCAGCTAGCATTCTATTTTTAAATATGGCACCAGTTGGTTCTGAGTCCTATAACAATGATAATGAGTATCTAAGGAAACACAAGTGGACATTATACTGTGGTGATTGCTCAGATCAAACAACGTAGAATTTGGTAACAGCAAAAGAGAAACTTCAATCTTCGGTGCCTGGATCAAGCAAAGTTGGATAATACCAACTTAGATCTATGCCATCTAAACTAAACTGTGCAGTATCTCTGAGAGAAGGTAACAGTGTCTGCTGGTTAAATCTTTTCAGACTTCCCCAAGAGTGAACAGGCTGATTTCAGCAAAACAACGTAGTAGGTCTGATAGAAGGGTGATAGACCCACAACAGGAGGCTCACTATACCTAGAAGAAGAGAGGGGTGGGAATGCAGAGGCAAGACCCAAGGACAGCTGGTGGAGAGCTGTGCAGCACAAAGTGCTCAACTCAGTATGAAAGAAAAAATGGTGACAGAAGAACGTGAACAATGTGTTTACACAGCTACGTGTCAAGGAGAAATGGCTGCCCCAGTAGTAGAGCAGAACCACACTAAAGCAACATTTTGGGCTCAAGAAATGTCAGGTTCTAATAAGACATCTACCCCTTGCAATTCCTGTCAGTCAGAAATGATGATCACCTCAGGCATATCCCAGGAGTACTTAGAACCCAGGCCCAACATAATGCCCAACCAAGTGGTCTGATGATTTTAAATGTTCTATTTTCTTTTAGCATTCAAAAAGAGATCAACCCGGGAAGTTTATAAGCTCATTACACTGGATTTCTCTGAAAACTTCAGGGACAAAAGTTCGGGACTCAAACAATATTCTGTTCTTAGCAAGCCACATTTTCTGTGGCTCATTAAGTCCTCCCATTGTGGTTTGGTTCTCTGCCCCTAGCAGGAGGCCAGTTTGTCAAGAAACCCAGAGGGAGCAAAAAAGCTGTAGCAGAACAGCTGAGCAGCAAATCCTGATGGAGATATTCAAGTTACATCTACCTCTGCAGGCCCTTTGAGAACCTGAAAGGCCACAGGTGGCATGTGTGACCAGCCTATTACACTCCCGAGAAAACACACAGATGATGGATATCCAGGAGGACATCACCAGCCCTCCATCTTGGTCATGTTCTCCTCCCAACTATGGAGATACATTCTGTAAGCACTGTCACATTCATTTAGCATTTTTCCTCTCAAGAATATATCCGCAAAACAACAACAAAAAGAATATATCCACAATGCATTCTAAACCCATACAAAGGGAAAAGAGACCACTCTAAGGAAGCAGGCAAAACATTATGAAGAACAGTATTCCAATGGACATTTCTATTTTTAATTCTATGAGCCTAAATATGTACAGGAAGCACTGGGAAGTACAGCACAGGAGAGGTACAGAAACAAAACGTTAAAGTTAATTTTGAGGAAAAATATGACATCCAAAAAGTAAAAAGATAGAATAGGCAGGAACAACAACAACAAAAAGCAAGAAAAGGGGTAAGGGAATGATAAACACACTGAAAGATCCAGATTAGAGAAAATCAGAGATCCTGACTCCCCGTTTTCAGAGACTGTCTTTAACCTCTCCCCTATTTTCACTGTAAAACAATTACCCACAAGCAGAATATGGGCTGGTAAAATTCTGTTGCTGTTAGAATGCAAGAATAAAATGCTGACGGAACCCAGCACAGGTGAACACATGTCATCTTCTAGGTAACTAAAATACTGCTAAATGTCAAGTTCCTCAGACTCTGTCCAGATTTCCATATGCAATACAACGCTCGGGAAATTGTGAGTGGAGGTAAAAAGCACACAGAGATACCATTCAAAGGAGGGATACGCATAAATAAATGCAGTTATCAGAAATATTTGCAGGGCTGAAGTGTGATTTTTTTTTCTTTTAGCAAGGGAAAAGTAAAGCTTTTTTCCCTAACGGAACAGTGTGTTCAAGGTTACAAAAGAACATAGAGAAAACAAGAAGTGATTTTCTTCTTGCCAGTTTTTCATGGACTAGATTACACCTAACATCCCACTCAATTCTGTACATATTTTGTAGCTTCTCGGGCTTCTAATATCTGATGGCAGCATACAGACACAAAAACAGGGCTGTGAAGTACCTAATTTGTTTTCCTGACAATTTCAATGATGTTGTGCTTCCTGTCATTCACTTAAATTAGGTATTCTGTACTTGAAACATTTACATGCAACACATTTATGTGTGTGTGTGAGCTTTGGAGTTTTTAAACCAACTAATTCAAACACCTACACTTGTAATTACAGTCAGTGAATATGAACCAGATTGGCTGAAACAGAAAATGACAGTGCTCTGTAGTATATTAAAGTAAAAAGTTTGTATTATCCCTTAAGAAGAGAGGGAAAGACTGTGTTCCTTAATTCTACCTTAGATGTTTTACGAATGTGCTTTCACAGCTCAGTGGATCTTAATAAGCACAATATTGCTGTCAAATGAGGGTGACTTAACTCTTTTCAGATGCCACTAGTCCTTATGCGGGACTAGAGGGGGGATGAAATAGAAAACAAGAAGTGGTGGCACTAACACATCTACTTAAAAAAATACCCTCCCTAAAATTAAAGCTAGAGGATTTGAAGTGACTGTAAGCCCTATGTTCAGACATTTAACAATCAGATTATAAAATATTTGGGTTCATCTATTAGCAATTTCATATAATCAATATTGAAACAGCCCAAAATGCATCATATTCCATTCACTGACAATTAAAAAAATAGAAGAGGCCTATTTGGGCAAGAGCCCAAATGCAAAGAAAAGAAAAATGTCAACTTTTCTACTGTCAGTAGTGTTAATAACCTGCAGCTATAAAACTTTACTCTTTCCTTTGACAGGGTCGTAGAGATTAATAGTCTCCACAGTTCAAACTATACTTCCTTGACATTTTCTAGGGCTGGGAAAAGCGACATTAAAGGCAGAGAGTACTGCTAACTGGAATACAGCCTTAGGGAGTGATGGAGGAGGGGTAGAGAACAATGAACCTGAAACAAGTACAAACTGGCAAGAACAATCCTTACATTTGGATGGATACCTTTATGGGCTTGCTTAAATTAATAATGACTGAGTTTTAAATTGATACTTAGTTGAATTTTCCATAATTCTGAAAGTTGACATACAAGAGGGGGAAAAAACCATGACTGCCCTGCAGTATTTCACCCTTGAAAGGCATTTGGCAATAACATTTTACTGGGGGAGTTAGACAATCAAATTTTGTCCAAACGTAGGCAATACAGCATGAAAATGCTTATTTCGGAAAAAATTAGCTTCAAGTGGAATTCAGGGAAGATACTGAAGTCTTAGATGGTAAGTGAATTAATAAGCAAAGAATCTGTTTACCACCTTTAAATCTTTCAAAAGTATTCTTTTTTATGCTTTGAAAAAGAACCAAAATTATTACTATTGTATCTACACAGAAAGGAGCTATTTTCTATACCTCTGAGACTTCTTTTGGAATGAAAAATTATGAAATGATGTGAGGATTTCCTAAGTACTTCCCAAATCTGTCCTGCAGAACACCAGCACCAGAAAGTTCCATGGACAGAGGGCCTGAAAATATTTCCCCTTCTCAAACCACAGGTCACAATATCATATTAAAGTTTTGACAGTCCTGGAATAAAGAATTAAAGATCTATTTAACTTGGTTAGCCCAATGTTACCTATACTTTATTTTTGCCAGAGTCCTTTCCAGCTATAGAACAAATGTTCCATGAAATCTACTTTGAAAAACATCAATAAACTAAACTTATATGTTGGCATGAGTAGAATGATACTACATTCAGAAATTCAGTAGGGAAAAAATATCTTCAAAAGTTTTGTATAATACTTCATCCCCATGTAAGTAGTAATGGGTCAAGAAAAAAAACAATTTATAGAGATTGATTTTTTTAACTAAGGAAAATATGACTTTTCCATTAAAATGCTTAAATATGAAAAGTTAAAAGGATATGCAAAATAATCCTCCACTATTATTTTCTGGTGAAGAAATACCTAACTAGGCTGGGGATATAACTCAGGAGCACAGCACTTGCCTGGCAAGCTCAAAGTCCTGAGTTTGATTCCTGGTATCAAAAAAATAAATACATAAATAAATAAAAGAAAGAAAAAAGAAAAACTTAACTGTTCACATTCAGAAAAATGTGAGGGGAATAAACAATGAATTTGGCAATATATAATTCTAAACAATCTTCCCTTTACAAGTCCAATTTGTTTTCTAGCACCTTATTAATCTCTTCCTCCCAGGAACTACTAGTTTAGTGGTCTGTTACAATTGAATTGAAAAATTGTTTAAATGAAGCAACAAGACAAGGCCTTCAACTTCATGCTAACAGAATGGAAAGAGTAAAATGAGATTAATGAGAAGGGATTTGGAATAACTCTTTGGAAAATACAGCAATTCTCATTACCATATTAGTCCTGAGAGTTCTGTTGGCTATCATTAGTGTTCTGTGTAAAATGAGTCAAGAAAGGAAAGGGAAAATGAAGAGAACGTTAGAGTAACTGAAAATGATAGTACTTCAGGGACCACAGAAGCCATGAAAATTAGCACTGAGCCCTTATGCCCAAAACATAAAAGAAATCAGGACAGTCTTAATGAGAAACAGGCAATGTGCCTAATGAAACCTTAATATACTTCGTCTTCCTTTTATATTTCATTTTGGTGTCATTAGATGCAGTGAACCAACAAGTATTCATTGAGCACATACTCTGTGCCAGTGAGAGGCCAAGCACTCAGGAGAGACCCAAATCACATACAGCAGGGGTCAGCAGTGTACGATTTCCTGACCAGCAGCATCAACAACAGAACCTCCTAGAAACTTATCAGAAATGCAAATTCTGAGCCCACCTGGACTCAAAGAAGACTGGAGATGGGCCCAGAGTTCTGTTTTAAGAAGCTCTACAGTGATTTGAGAACCACTGGCCTATAGCCTAGGTGGGGAACCAGGAAAACACAGCAAAAACAGTAGCAAATAACAGACCTAAAAATTGTAAGAGCTCAAAGTCCATCTCACTGAATGCCTTCCTTCTGATTCAGCTGTTGCCTTTAAAAACAAACCCAAAGCATTTGAGATTATTTTTTCTGTCTCTTACTCCTACCCACTCTACTCCCACCCTACACTCAGATAAAAATAATAAAGTAAACTCTCAAATGGATACTCAGTCTAATGGGTATTCTGGGTGCCCAAGTTAGAATAACTACTACAGAAAGACTCATTTTTGTTCTTTAAATTGGCTATAAACCTATACACTATGGCCCCTTTAGGAAGTCTCTGTATTATATGTGCCATTTTGTGTTCAGACAAGAGTCTCAATAATTCTCTTTTCAACAGATTGAGATAGAGTTCTAGGGTAAAATGCAAGGGTAATACATTTGCATTTTATTGCTCTACTTAAACTCTTTTATCACTCTTTACCTGATAAGTCATTTTAGCCTCACTTTCCCAAGGCATATTTCTTCACACATAGTGCTCAAATGGTTTAAGATAACAGTAGTAGTAATTGCAGTTAACATTTATTGAGCATTTTATTACATGTCAGGTGCTTTATATGAATCATGTCATTTAATTCACATACAATTTTGTGGAGGTAACTGGATAGCCATCCCATTTTACAGGTGAAGAAATTGAAAATGTGAAAGCAGTTGCACTGTTATACACTGCATTAAACAGCATACTTTATATACTGTTAAAACTCAGACAGGTACACCTGACTGTAGAGTCCAAGCCCTTAGTCACTGCCTCATAGGCTTTTGAATTACTCAGTGTGCTGGTAGCCACAGGAACATTATCTGCGGTAAGGGTAACATTAGCTTTAGTTTTTTTTGTTTTGTTTTGTTTTTTAATTTATTTTTTTAATTTAATTTTATTTTTTCACAGTTGATTAATAGGACAGTTTCAATAAGTA
>NDGN011018354.1:0-11214 GCA_002564285.1 Tympanoctomys barrerae | reverse complement strand
CCTGAATGAGCAAGCACCACAAGGAAGGTAGACAGCAGGCCCTGGTCTGGAGGCCCCATGTGCCTGTGGGGAGGGCCAACACCCTGCAGCTTGAGGGGTCAGCACCCCCAGGGGCTGTCTTCCTGGCCCGAGGACATCGGGTCACCACCACGTCTACCTGCCTGTGCATTGTCAGCTATGCCTGCACACGACGGCAGCAGGGACCCGACGGCCAATACTTAGACTCTACAGAAATGTGCCAGCTCCTCACCTAGCGGATGACAAGGGAGAAGCCAGGAGGCTGCTCGGTGGAGGGAGTGCTGGGCCGGGCCGCGTGGGTGAGAGAAGCGGCCAGGCAGAGGCAGGGCGGCAGTGTGGCTGGGTGCGCAGCTGCGTGCGCAGGGGCAGGCGTGCAGGAGCGCTCGGGCTGGGGCCGCGGGCTGTGTGGACGGAGACCGTGGCCTGAGTGGGGAGAGGCCCTGGGCCTGTGTTCCTGCAGGTGGTGGAGCCTGGGACTCGCTTGGCAGGCTGCGGGCTGCGGATTTCCTCCCGCAAGGCCGTTTCTCTTAAAAGACATGGGAAGCTGTGACTGTGTGAAGTGCTTCGATAATGAAATGAAAACAAGCAAAAAATGCAGAACATGTATCATTATATCAATATATTTACATAGCATAAATATGAATAGAATCCACAAACACAATTATTCTCCACGAAACATCATCATAACCAAAGAAATTATCAACATACTACAACGCAAGGCCACATGGGGTGCCTCTGTACTGATGCAGAAGGTGAGCAGACTGAGGAGCCAGCCTCCGAGTGACAGGTGCTGCAGGACAGGATGTGAGTTCCGGCTCGCAGCAGCGAGGGTGCTGAGCTGCTGCCTGTGGTTCCTGTCCACAGGAAGGCCGTGGGCCAGGATCAGGTGGCCCAGCCACTGCCTAGGCTCACAGCTGAGGATGAACTGTGTTTCCATCGCTGCCCCCGACCCGAAGCAGAGGCCGGCTGGTGTCACTGCAGTGGAGCCAGGGGGAGCTTCCGGAGGCCTGGGGGCAGGGGCTGTGCACCTTTCATCAGCTGCCCTGTGCGGGACAGTCTGTGGCTCGTGGTGACCTTGACCGTGCTGCTGGTTTCGCTGTCATCTCTGGTTGCCCCAGAGTTGGAGGAGTGAAGGTGAAGCACTGTGAATTCCAAGAACAGCAGGTTCAAGCCTATACTCCCGCTTTTGTCCCCAAGAGGAAGTAAATTTCTCTTTGTGCTTCAGGTAGCATTTCCTTCACCTGGAGGTCCAGAGGGTGAATTTGGCAGGCTTTAAAGTCTACACAAACTTCAATATTCTTTTAGTCATTCCTTTGTATTTTTATCTTAAGTCATGCTCAAAAGTTGTAATCTCAGCTCTTTAGGAGGCTGGGAGAGCTGCAAGTTCTAGCCCAACTTAGGCAATTAAACAAGACTCTATCTTAAATAAAAAAGAAAAAATAGAAAGCTGGGGCATAGCTCAGTGCTTCAGTCTCTGGGTTGATACCGCACAGAAGAGGCCTTCATTCCTAAAGAGGCAGAGTGTGGGGGTGTGTTGGTGGCTGCGTCTTGTTGGTCACTGTCACGGCGAGGACCGTGGGCTGTCAGCTCTGCAGCTGGCAGGGCACTGACGGAGGACCTGCTCTGCACCGCCCACACACCCGAAGGAAGCTGCGTCTTGGGGCTCAAGCGTCCCTGCAGCATCTGCTTCTGTGTTCTCATTGTAGAAGCTCTGTGAGGTTCCCTAACCGCATCTAACACTTTCCGTCTAGGATGGCATGCTCTTGTGTTAACTCATGTTTGCCGTGAGACGTGGGTCCCCTGTGTATTCACTCTAAATCCATGAACTTTAATTGTTGAGCTAACTGATCCAAGGTCATTATTACTGCATGGAGCGGAAGCTTATTTTTAGTCTGCACGGTTAAAAAGCAAGGCAGCACCTCAGGTTGTAGTGGAACTGAAAGCGTCCACACCCCAGAGAGTGCAAAGGGGAAGGCACCAGGCTGAGCTGCCTCGGCCCAGTGTGCCCTTGAACTTCTGCTCAAGAGCTTGCAGCCTGTGCCATCATCAAATAATTAGGAGTCTTCCATCATTAAAATGCAGATGTGCCAAGCAAGCTGGAACATTCTGCAAATGCACAGAGTAATGAATTTCATTTGTCAAGTTTTACAGAAGTCAGTCAGAGAGAATCTGGTAATAAATGCACATGTTGTTTCCCCTGCAGACGTGGGACCTCAGATTTCCCTTGACTGGCTTTAGATTGTCTAAGGAGTTACTCAGAAGTAGAAACGCAGCTTGGGATTGATCCTTTTTGTCTTGCTCCTTGGTCCCAACCTTGGCTTTCCTCCACAGTCGTCCTCAGGAGAAGGGAGGTCTTGGGTCTGCTCTTTCTGGCTGAGTGGGTGGATTTTTGTCTTTAGCTTCCAAATTTATTGATGAGGATCCACGGTGAGAAGCAGTGATGGGTGAGGCTGTGCACATCAGGCTAGGTGCAGGAGAGGGCGGTCCTGCTGTGACTGGATACTGACCTCTTTGAAATGAAATATCTGTGGTTGCCGAGAAGATAGTATCTGAATTCTCCTCCACCACCATTGGCAACAGGACACAGAAGCATCTGGACTAGTGGGAAAGGTTAAAACAGTGTTTTTGTTTGAGTCATTATTTTAGAAGGTATTGAAAACTGAAAACATAGTTACCTGAATGTATTTTGGAAAATAATTTTTGTTTTCTTGGAGTCCTTATATCTAAAGTTTATCTTCCAAGCCAGCTGGACATTGGGGTGTGTGTGCACATGCCCACCCGGACAGGTCTCTACACAGGGACGTGTGCATTCTGCCACTCTGGGAAACCTGGCCTTGCATCCCGGGATGTTTTAGGAAGCTGTGCTGCACTCCCTGCAGCCACGGGGATCCGGTGCAGTCTTCAGGTGCTGTGTCATATTGTGTAAATTTCACCTGGGAAAAGAAGCTGTCTGAGGAAGTCTGTTTCTAAGTGGGTGGACCCCCAACAGGAGGGAGAGAACCCAGAGCCCTTGCCTTACTGTGACTGTCCTGTGGACAGTCCACCACTTCTGCCGGTGCAGCCCCCTCCCTTTTCTGGAGCCACCTGGCCTCCCGGCCCTGCTCTCTGTGACCCTCTCTGACACCTGGCCCCTCCCCTGCCCCTGTGTGTCTGTGCCTCTGGGCCCGGCCCCTTCCTCAGAAGTTCTCCCTTCCTCAGGAGTTCTCCCTTCCTCCACCCCTCAGGGGTCCACAGCAGCTTTTCTATTTTATGTTGGCTAACTTTGCATTGTCCCACTTTCATTTCTCTAACGGGGTGGGCTTTTCCCACAGGGTGAGGCGGAGGGTGTCTCTCCGCAACTTTACCATCAAGGTCTTGTTCACAGAGCGTGTGCCTCATGGCTCCTATGGAGCTTAAATAACTGCTCCGAGTTATCGCCTCCTTGTTTCCCACCCCTAGGTCCTGAGGGGACAGAGAGGGCTAGTTCAGGACACCTCGTGACTCTCCACGTTTCCTGCAGTCTCTTTCCCACCCTGGCTTTTATCTGTGGCTCTGGTGGGCTCTTCACCCCTGCCCATCCACTGTCCAGCTGTGCATCTGAGGCTCACAGGTGTCCCCTTGGCCCTGGACTGGCCCGGGGTCCTGGGTTTTATCTCCTTACTGGCCTGGGTGCATCTTCAGAGCTGTGACTGCAGACGTCTACCCACGCAAATATAAGGTCTCTAGAGGGCAGGACAGTGCCTTTCCCTATCCCCTATGTCCACGTAGTTCACTGTAGGACCGGAAGGAATATTCATTCACTCAGTCATTCCATGAGCCATGTAATCAACTCATAAAATAAAAATTCTTAGTTTTTCTTTGGGAAATTTTTGTATCATGACTTCAGGCCAGTTGTCAACATTAGACAGATGCGTCGTGATGGTCAGGCTGTCCTCCCACCCATTTGCTTACCTGATGGGGTAATTCTCTCCTTGTTCTACCCAACACCGCATGAACCCTTGGGGCTGATTCAGCCACCATCACCAGCTCTGCTTTGCTGAGGAAAATGCTGAGCTCAAGGCCACTCAAGGCCGAGACCACAGTCAGGTCTTGGAACTCCAGGGTCAGTGTCAGTTTGGCCCCTAGAGGGTGACCTCAGGGTGCGACTCCAGTGTATGTTCTCCTCGTGCTGCCAGTGTGGAGACCCGCTGCGCCATGGATTTACCTCACATGTGAGGCACCGTGGCTTTCTAAGGCTACTGTAACAGAGCATCGCAAACAGGCGGGCTAAAAGGCTGAACATCCACGCTGCCGCTGGAAGGCTGAGAGCCCATGTTCAGGGGCCTGTGGGAGGAGCCTGCGGGGCTGGGCCTGTGGGCAGTGCCTGGGAGTCTGCTCCCAGCAGGCCCTTCGCTTTGGTGGCTGCTTTTGCATCTTCGGTGTTCCCGGTGAGCAGAAGCACGGTGCTTGCTCTGCCTTCATTGTCACCTGCATTCGCCCTGCACGTGGCTTTCACTTCACAGGGTCACTGGTGGGCACAGAGACTTCAGTCTTACCGGACGAGGCTCCACTCACTCTGTGTGCCGTCATCTCAGCCATTTGTGGCCGCAGTGGCCCTGTTTCCTAATCTTGTCCTGTTCCGAGGTGCCAGAGGCTAGGAGTCCTTTCAAAGGGGAAGAGACCCCAGTCTATGCTGGGCCGGTCTTCTGGACAGCAGCCCCACGGAGTGTGGAGAGCGCCTGGCCTCTCTGCCCCAGGGACCCTGGCTTGGCAGCTGCTTCTGCCCACAAGCTCCCCTGGAGCAGAGACAAGAGGAACACAGTGCAGCCAGCAGGACCTCAGGTGGCCAGGCAGGGAGGGCTCTGGGGGCCAGCACCGCGCGGCTTTGCTGAGGTGACTCTGACTTTAACTTTGATTCTGCTCAGAGCACACAGGTTGGCAGATAAAGTAAAACACACACTAGAAGAAATGGAGCCATGGATGCACAGCAGTGTCCAGAGACTGCCCGGGCGCCCCCCTTCTCGCCCTGCGGGTTCTGCAGACCCCCACTTCCCCCATCTTGCCTGAACTCTCCTAAGTTCGCGTGCCCAGCTTTCTGGAGGAAGTGTTGCTCCGTGATGTGTCTGTAGGTATATCTGTAACCTAGGGCCGCAGGCCGCGTCATCGATTACCTGAGGGAGCCACCGCTTGTTGTCTTTTTAAGACCAGCTCAGCGGAGGAAATGCTCTCTTTAGGAGGCAAAATTTTAAAGAGCAAGTAGAAAATACATTAGGCAGTGCCGCTTTGATCTGCTCTGTGCAGGCAGGTGGTCCGGCAGGCTCTGCCAGCCCCAGGAAGTCACAGCCGGCATCTGGCTTGAGAGCTATGTGTTCGGATGCTCTGTACATTTTTTTCTCCAGGGAAAGAAATGCTCAGATCGGGGTGCTCTGTGCTTACAATTAAGTGAATTACTTGCTGGCTCATCTCTAACTTTAATTACTTTCTCCTCTTCAACTTTGCAATTAGCTGATGCTGCTACAAATTTTTGTCACATACTTAATCTTTATATAGTGTTTTTGGCCAGAGTGCAGTTAAGTCTGTGAGCTGTGCCGATAGATATTTGCATCTCGAGGTGATGCGGTTGACCAGTGGTCTCTAAGGAGCCTGCGGCTGCCAGGACTCGCTGCACCCTGCATGTGCAGGTGAGGGTGATTTCATTGCCCCCGGCTGGGCTGGTGTGGGCAGGAGCACCAGCTTGGATGCCATCATGCTTGCCCTGCTGTCCTGCTCTGCAGTGACGTGGGACAGACATGCACCAGGAACCCTGTGGACACCAGGAACCCTGTGGACATCAGGAATCCTGTGGACACCAGGAACCCTGGAGACATAAGGTACCATGTAGACACCAGGAACCCGTGGATATCAGGAACCCTGTGGACACCAGGAACCGTGTGGACATCAGGAATCCTTTGGACACCAGGAACCCTGTGGACATCAGGAACCCTGTGGACACAGTGAACCCTAGGGATACCAGTAACCCCATGGACACCAGGAACTCTGTGGACACCAGGAGCCTGGTGGACATAAGGAACCACATGGACACCAGGAACCCAGTGGACATAAGGAACCCTGTGGATATAAGGAACCCGGTGGACATCAGGAACCTCATGGACATAAGGAACCCTGTGTATATTAGGAACCCAGTGGATACCAGGAACCCTGTGAACAGCAGGAACCCCGTGGACACCAAGAACTCAGTGGACACAAGGAACCCCATGGAAACAAGGAAAGCTGTGGACTCTAGCAACCCCGTGGACACCAGCAACCCCGTGGACACCAGCTTTCTGAATCCTCTGTGGACCCACAGACACGATTCTACCCAATAAACATACCATGTAGCTGAGTTTCAGACAAGTTATAAACTGAGCCAGTTCAGAGAGCCAGGGTTTTATCTCTGGGGCTATCTCTTTCCAAGCCCCACCCCTATTTCTGCCATAAGGTGTGACCCCACTCATGACCAGCGTGGGAGGAACATCTACCCGGGTTGAAGTAGAAGAGCCACCAAATGGTACACTGGGTCCTGAGCTTGGGGCTCACAGGCTCCTAGGAGAAGAGCTTGACTAGGGAAAGGTAAAAACAACCCCAAGTTTTAAATTCAGGGAATTTGGAAGGGGATGGGCAATATGCGCCCACACTGAATAGGATCAAATTGCAAAGATGTTGTCCCTCCAGGAATTTAAATTGCTGTTTCAGATGTCAAGATGACATTCAAGTATCCTGCAGATACCAGGATGTACAATTAATTATGAAGCAGAGCAAAATGGGCAGGATTAAGAGTGACACAGGACGATGTGAGCCCATGATAGTCTCCGCCAAAGCGCCAAGTCCCAACTCATGGGAGAAAGCTCTGTTTTCAAGACCTCGGGCACTGACTAGGTTTATCCGGCTGGTGACGAGGCTGGAGCAGCTTCTAGTTCTGTTGGACTCTGCACTCTGGGTCCTCCCTGAGCGTCTGCCCTGGGGGCGGGGGACAGGGGTGCTGCCCCTTGCCTTTACAGGTACGTGCCCTGGATTGGCAAATCGTCCCTGCCATGACAGTGTCCCTTGGGGCATGGTTAACCTTACATATCGGGTGGATGACCCTGTGCCCTGAGCCACACCTGGCTCTATGCACATCCTGAAGACCTTGTAGTGGGGCTGCCTCTCTCCAGTGAGGGGAACATTCCAGAGCTGCAGGATAGCAGGAAGGGATCCCCACCCCACCCACCGCATCCATCGCCCCCATTTTGGCATGTTTGTGTCTCTGAGTTTTGATAAGTAGCAAATTCTAGATCTCTGAATAGCTCCTCCCTAATCTTTTCAGCTTCACTGTCACAAAACAAGGACATAAACAAGCACAGAACTGTTGCTGCAGTTACCAAAGCAGCGCCCGAGATGATGGGCTGAGCAGGTGCTGAAGGGCTGTGTGCTCTGACCTGTCTGTGAGCGCTGGCCCCTCCCCCTTGCGTGCCCAGTAACTCCCGTGATCTTCCCACGTGACGGGAGCAGCCACACGCTTGCACAGTTTGTCGGGTGTCCCCTCTGCGGCACACCTGGAGGCCAGCTTTCCCTTCACCACCTCTCCTCCTCCTTGGTCTCTCTGCTTCCTGCCCGCCGCGCATGAGCTGTGTCCCGTCTGCCACGCTGCCTTGCCTCGGAGCCAGCTGACTATGCACTGAGCTGCTGCACACTGGGAGTCAAAACAAACCTTTCCTGCCTCAATTTGTATGTGTCGCTGTTGGTCAGCCAGTGAAGGGAGCTGCAGCAGTAGCCGTTTCGGTACTAAATCCATACTCCAGAGGCATCATCTCATCCTTAGTTTCCAGAAAGGTCTGGTGGAGAAGGAACACCGTCACCATGTGACAGAGCAGTCATTAGGTCTAAGAGGTTTCAGGGAGTTCCCAAGCCTGAGGCTTCCTGTTCTAGATCAACCTGATGGCGGCGGAAATCCAATGTTTTATCTTGTGCTTCACATCACAGATTGCCTCTGCGCCACATGTAGGGAGAAGTAGCACTCACAGAGAGCCCTGCAGGTGGGACCTGAAGGAGTCCCCTTCTATATCAGCCCATTTCTATGTTCATCACCATTTTTGGAAATGATGTCCATATGCCTGCTCTTTGGATGGGGAGGTTAAAGCTCACAAGGGTGAAGCAATTATGAAATGCAGAACAGCTGGAGCCGTGGGCTTCAAGGGGTCCAGCGGAGGTGGGGGAGGCAGGCAAGGAGCGGGAGCAGCAGGGTGGAACCACCCCCTGGCTGCCATGCGGAGTGGTGGGTGGTGGCCCCGCGATGGTGTTGGCAAAGATCTCAGCTCCCGTGGAGATGAAGCACTCAATCTTAGCTGAATTGGAAGTCCTCTGGTGAGCTATGGGGCCTGCACATCCTCTCGCAAGCTCCTCCTGCACCTGGATTCTGCTTAGAGGGGACCTGGAATTCCAGAGCCAGCCTGCTCTGGTAGACACTTCCTAGGGAGCAGGCTGAGGAAGTGACCTGCATTTGCGAAAGGTTTGCCGCACCTTACCTACCTACCAGCTAGGCAGAGCCCAGCTGCTGAGGATGGCGAGAATTCGCTCCTGGCTCCTGCAGGGGTGTGTTTCCTGTGACCCGTGTGGCAGAGGATGTGAGCTATGGTTCCTCTTCACCTTTTCCTTAACCTTTCCCTGGTGGTGGTGGGAACTGAACCCTGGGTTTTCTCACAGAGCTATACCCTCAGTACTTTTATTTTTAATTTTGAGAAAAATTCTCACATGCTGGAAAATTGTCTGACAGGGCTGGAAGCTGTGATCTCCCCACCTCAGACTCTCAGCCTGCTGGGATAACAGGTGAGAGCTGCTGACCCTGGCTTTTCCATCTTCTGAGAGGACAGTAATCTCAGCATCGGGGCTCCGGCCCCAGGCCCCACCCAACCTAAGCACCTCTCGGAGTCCTTGTCTTTAAAGCCCATCTTGCTGGGGGCAAGGTTCAACAGGAGCTTGGGGAAACAGCACCTTCAGTTCGAATCACCTCTCTTTGCTTGTCAGGAGACCTTGTTCCATTAATGGGCTTCTTCCCGAGGGGCTGGAGACAGGCCGCACCAAAGGGGTAAAGCGAACAGAGAATCTAGCCCCTCAAAAAAACAAAAACAAACAAACAAACAAACAAAAAAACAAAAAAAAAACCAAACCCTCATATATTAAAAGAAAAAACAGAAAATAATTGAATATTTGAGTTAGACTTCCAGCCAAGAACTGCAACCAAGCCGCCAAAGCTCGCTGAAATGCAGGGCAAATTGGTCAGGGAAAGCGTGCCTGGGCTCTCCTGTCCCCCGCTGAGGCCTTGCCTTGGTGCTCCTCGTCCCTGTGGATAGCTCTTGCCTGAATTTCCACTTTATCCTGTTTGGTTCTGTGGCCATAAATATCCTCCGCACGGCTCTCCGAGTGACCCCTTGCCAAGGAAATGGCTTTTTAAGCTAGTGAATCACAAATTTACGCGGCGCTTCCTTCTGGTCCCTCTCTGCATTTCCATGTAAAATATCTCCCATGACATTAAGTGTTCCCTGAAATTGTCATGGGAAAACCCCAGCAAAGTGCTTAGAAATATCTGCATGTTCAGGAAAAATCACTTGCCAAGCAATAACCCCCGAGAGTGAGTAAATCTCGTGGGAAGGGGGAAAAGGTTACTCCAGGCTCGCGGAGCAACAGCTGCTGGCTGCTGGCGGAGAAGGGAAAAACAGTACCGGAAAACACCGCGCGATTTTTAAGGTGGAACAAAGCAGAAAGTCTCCAATTAAAGTTTCTTGGTGGTGCCCCAGGGTTCATTCTGACCTAACAGGATTTGCTCTTAGATGCGGATCTTACGGAACGCTTCACCCGTTATGCGCAGGACTCGGGATGTGCCCGGAAGGCAGTGTGGACGAGAGCCCGGAGATTGAGGGCTCCGGTCTGGCTCTTGCGTGGGGCTCAGGCGCGACAGGATTTATAGTCAGGTGACCTAAACCGCGGAGTCTTGCACCACATAAAGGTTTGTTCTGCCGTCACAGAAAAATCCAGGCGGAGGCAGTGCGGGGACAGTGTTGACCTCAGGAACCCTGGCACCTTCTCTTCCTCGTGTGTCACGTCCAGGACTGCGGTGCTGTGTGCTCCAGCACGGCGGGCAGCCGAGGGACCAGTTGTCCCACAAGCAGTGGAAGCAGTAGGGTGAAGGAGGTGAAGGCGGGAAGGGACAGGGAGCCTTGCAGCTCCGCTTTCACCAACATACAAAGCTCATCGGAAGACAGCGCAGCCACAGTGTGCAGCCTAGCAATGATCTCAGAGGCTGTGTTGGCACGATTACCGTGGGAACACAGGAGTACGCACCTTAGCGTCCTGGACGCCCCTTCTCTCTTCCAAGGTAGCTACTGTCCTGCTTTCTTCGCCTGTTTTTGAATTTTATGGAAATCGGATCCTGCTCTATTGTGCTTCATCCCACGTTCTTGCTCCTAGAAGCTTACTGTGGTGTCTGTAATGGCAGTATAGGCAGCCACAGGGGTCGGTCCCCAGGGTGCTGGCACTTTGTCCCTGCTCAGGGCCATCGCTAGTCTTGGCCATTCTCTCAAGCATCTTTTTAATAGGTTGATTTTTTTTTGGTGCTGTTTATTTGTTTTCACTTCAGTGACTAATGATGAGGTTGAACATCATTTTTATATTTTGGCTTTTGGGATATTTTCAATAGCAAAGTGCCTGCTAATTAATTTTGTTGCCCATTTTTCTGGTGGGTTGTTTTTCTCCTATTGATTTTCTGAAACTCTTAACATATTTTGGATACCAGCCTGTTGTCAGCTGAATGTGCCGCACACATTCTGTACAGGCCATAGCTTGCCTTATCATTTAAAAAAATAATACTATATTTTTCTTTTTTGATTAGTACATGTTTGCAACACATAACAAACACATTCATCGTGGGGAGCTGGTACACGTACATACCACACCGTAAGTCTTCTTGCTTTTCACCTCCTTTCTGTAGTGTCTGTTTTCATGCACAGAAGATCACAATTTAGTCTTTCTTTTTTCTTTTTAATTAATTTTAATGAGAAAGAAATATCAATGAGACAGGTTAGTAGGACATTTACAATAATTAATATCTTGCATGTTGTTCTCTTTATAGTAGTTATTCATAGTACAAGATACAAACATGATATTTTGCCTAAACACTATTAGTACAAATCTTTCTTCTCATTGAACTAAGAGAAAGTAGCTGTATAT
>NDGN011018229.1:0-11606 GCA_002564285.1 Tympanoctomys barrerae | reverse complement strand
AAAAAAAAAAAAAAAAAAAAATCTGAACATTTTAGACAAAAATTGCTGATACTTTCTGAAACACTCTCCATGTAAATTATAATATAATATAATATATACTTTCTGAAACACTCTCCATGTAAATTATAATATAATAATTAATTATTTATTTATTTCCAGTTCTAGGAATCAAATCAAAACTCAGGACCTTGCACTTGCCAGGCAGGCACTTATGCCACTGAATTATCTCCCTAGTCCCATATATATATAGTTTTTGAAAGTGTATTTTCTATTATTGTCTGGGTTTAGAAATTAAGTTGTTTCTTCCTCAACTTGAGAAAAGTAAATTACTTTGAATAATGTCAAGAGAAGTTTTGCCAAAACTCCTAAAGAGGTAAGAAAACATAAACCATGTGTGTTTGCCATATATTTAAATACGACCCAAGAGTCTCATTTATATTGTACCAACAATAATACTGAACTAAGCATGAAGCTCTAGAAACTTTTATCTGTGATACTGGGCAGCTATATTAGCGAGTAAAGGGAAATACACTAATAGCATGGAAAATAATCAAAACACATGACTTCTTTTTTTTTCATGACTTCTTTATGTATGACTTGTAGTGACTTATTCAATGTCCAGTCAGCATATACTACATAATTAAGAAAATGGTATCTATATATAAGAATAAATAATGTAAGAACTTCATAGAAGGAATACAAGCAGCTGTTATATAGGACCCAAAGTTTGTATAAAAGAAACTATGTGACAGTATGACACAAGCAGTGTGTCTTTAGTGCATGAAGAAAGAGGAAATACCTACAGCATGAAACAAGTATTGCATCAATGGCAAAGTGTTATTAAGCTATCTGCTGGAGATTCTGAAATTCCAGGAATAGACAGAGAAAAATAACTCCATAGGAAACTCAGACTAGATCTGAAAAATGTACATCCACACCTGGCAAGCACAAGGTCCTCAGTTTGACTCACTTACTTAATAATACCTTCCCTTATGTCTTTATCTCTATGAAGCTAAATCTCCATTTGAATTCCTATAGCTAGAACGACATTTTTGGAAGTTTCACAGACCAAAAAGGCAACAGTAAAAGAACTGATAAATATGCTTTTTAGAAGGCAAACTTATTAACTATCCAGAAACTGAATCCATTATTAAATTTATTTATTTTTTTCTGTATTTAGGGCAGGGTCTACAGGGAGTACAGGGTCTTACTATATAGATAAGAGTAGTGATTCTCTTGTTTACAGCCTTCCAAGCACTGGGATTACAGTGGTGCGCCACCACACCCAGTCTCAATAGCTGGCTCAGCACGCCCCGGAGGCGGGGCCTGCACGGCGTGCAGGGGATTGGTCCCTGGCCACTGCACTCCGCCGAAACAGAATTATTAAATTTTGAAACAGGCAATTCATCACATAATGTTAAAAGTTTTAAAATAAATCAGTGAATATATGATTCTTACTTTCAAAGAGCTTGTCAAAGATGTTTACTGAATGCTTACTACATGCTAAGCACTGTCCCAAATGCTTTCACATATCACTGACTTAATCTTCTTCATGATAACATTATCATGCAGGCAGTAGGTTATCCCTCTTTCTGATGTAGGTCATTTGTCTTTCACAAATGAAAAAATATGTACTATCCAGAGAATATTTAACTCAGACATGTTAAATAGCCTATTGAAAATTACGAACTTGTAATCCCCAGTCAGGATCTGGATCACATCCTCTTAGCTATTAAGATATATATTCAGAATAAGAAAGGAAAAATTAAAGCAGCCTATGTTATGAATATTCTAAGACCACAGTTATGAATTTTCTAAGACTATCCAAACTCCAACTTTTTTTTTTCCTGTTTTCAGATTACTTGCCCAAATTTTGTATAGGGAAAAATTATTCTTACATTCATACTCAATGAAAAAACTCCACAACATAGTACATTTAGCTCTGTTTTAGTAGGTATATACTATTATTAACAAAGATGATTTTAAGGAAATCTGGAGTCTGACAATATCACTAAGAAACGTGAAAGTTGGTCATTTCTAATGAATAATAATAAAGAAACCACTGTATAAAGCCAGTAAGTGTAAAATTAATTTCCAAAATATAACTTTAAAAAAACCAAAATATAACTGTTTCCTTTCCTTGCTGTTTGTTATATATAGTTTCATTCCAGATTAGCTTAAAAAGTATATAATTTAAGTACTTTATGGACAATTTTCCTCATGAATTGTGATTTATATTTGATGATGTATTTTGTAAATCTATTATTCAGAGAATAGCAGCTGATTTAACACTAACACTACCACCATCAAAGTTTTCAATCTGTGAACAAATTAACTTTCTAAGGGGGGGCGATTATATTTAGGCTCAAGGTAGTCAGCTGTTTTCAAATACAGGATTACTTTCAGGTTGAAATGTGCAATAAATCCATCATGAAAGTACCTTTGAAAAAAGTCTCAAAAGGAAAAATAAGCCACAAAAATCTGCCTACCTTGCTGAAAAATACTGAAAATAAATAATAACTGATTACTAAAGTAGTTTGTTGGCTGGCCAAATAGCTCAGAGGATTAAAGTGCCTGCAAGCAGGCGCAGGGGCCAGGGGTTCGATCCCCAAGCCTGCCATGATGGCCCCGCCCCCACCCCTGGGGTGCCCTGAGACAGCAATTGAGACTGGGCATGGTGGCGCGAGCACATATAATCCCAGTACTTGGGATGCTATAAACAGAATCACTATGAGTTCGATCTAGTAGTGAGACCCTTCCCTAAAATATAGAAAAAAAAAAAAGTTTTTTTAAAAAAAGCAGTTTGTTGGTTAAAGAATACTGAAAAATTAAAACTAATCTGAACAATAATGGGAAAAAATAGCTTTCTGATTAAGGACAATGATTTTTGTTATCTTTCCATAGATTTGCCTCAATAACTGAAGAATTAGGAAGGGAAAAAAAAAGGTTTGCTATAACTCTGGAAATATGTTTAATAGGAAGGGTTACCTAGGGAAATTATAGAACATATTTTCCTAGAAGTCTTTAACAAGTGAGGATGATGTCCAATGTCTATTAAGAGTATTATGACAGGTCTGCTGGCTGTCATAATCCTAGCAACTGCTGTGTGGTGATGACCTAGTCTACATGCCTGTCAGTCGTTTCACCATTTCCATTGCCAGTAAGTGAATGACCAAACCTGGAAATAAGTTTAGTTTTCTAAAGTCACTGATGTGAAAGGGGAAAAAAAAATCCTTTGACCCGTTCTTTTCCAATGGCAGCTTTTGGCTGACACAGAATTTTAAATAGAAGCATTTAAATATGGGCAAATTCATAAGCAAGCAGACAGAAAACTGTAGTTTCTGAAAATGCAAGACACTGAGATAGACTGCCCCTCAGGGAGTGGCTTACTTACCACTTACCCTTCTCAGAAATCAGAAACAGACTTTAAACACAAGGAATCTCACAGTCTGGGAACTGTAAAAAAAAAAAAAACCTTAGAAATTTTGCAAGTGAAGAACAAGCTCTGAAAGGTCAAGATCTAGACTAGCTCATTAATAAGTGGATGCAGAATCCCTACTTTCTCATCCTGAATCAATGCTATTTTCAATATAACATGCCTCTTAAATTTTCAATCTTTACTTAAAATGTCTCCAGATATCAACAGAAATACGTACCCTAATAATCAATTTAGATATATTTTTTCTTTTGGAGTGCTATGGATGGAACCCAGGGTCTCAAACACATCAAGCAAATATTCTACTACTGAGCTATGCCTCTCAATCTCTTTTTCAGATATGGTCACACCAACTTGTCTATGATGGTCATGAACTTGTGACCCTCTTATTCCAGCCTCCCTAGTAGCTGATATTGCAGGCATGAGTCACCACAACTTCCCAAAAAGTAATTCTTACATACTTCAAATTTATACTAAAAAAAATCAATTAAGACTGGCCATGTAGTAATTTACCTATGTTTCACTACTTTTTTGGGAGGGGTACTACCTTTTAAAATGTAGAGCTATACTAACAGAAATATAAGAAAAATATTTATTTCCAAATATGGTTCTATTTTTTTTAAAAAAAAGATCCTTAATACTGAATATCTAATATCCAGGCACTATGCTAAGAGCTCAGACTACAAGGTGTACATAACATAGTCTGTTCAAACACCTATTCTCAAAATTCTCTTCAGGAATATTGCCTTGCATTTCTGCAGTACTTGATAAGACACTCAATGATTCATGAAAGTTATAATCATAGTAGAGTGATCCTACTCATGTAAAGTTTTCTTCACACCCCAATACTGATTGCTTTGGGTCTACTAAACAAATATCTAAAATCTGATATGTATAGTCTAGACATTTTAAACATAGATTTTTTTTCCTTTTCTGGTATTGGGGTTAAACCCAGAAGAGCTCAAACACTGACGTATATACCTCTGGACCTTTTTATATTTGGAGACAGGGTACTGCTAAGTTGTTGTTCAGAGGGGAAATGTCTGGATTAAATGGAATTCCTTGTTTTACTATTCTGAGGAATCACCCTGGTGGTCTTACTAGTTTACGCTCCCAATAACAAAGTAAAAGGTTTGCCTCCCCCCCACAACCTGTAGTCTCTATAACAATTTGTTATTACTTCTTTTTTGTCTGTTTGTTTTCTAGGATAGCCATTCTTTTGGAATAAGATGAAATCTCAGTGCTTAAACTTATAATCTTCCTGCCTCAGCCTCTTAGCAGCTAAAGTTACAAAAGTGTGCCACCACACTCTATTAGACTTGTTTTTAATACATTTAATACATTTATTTCAAATGGCAATGTTAGGCTGGGGAGACTGCTCAGTAGAATAAGCGCTTTCCTGGCAAGTGCAAGGGCCTGAGCTCAATTCCCAATTCCGCAAAAAAAAAAAAAAAAAATTTCAAATGGTAATGCTGGCCGTGACAGAAATATTTCTTTGTTACAAATGCAGTATATGCTGGAAGCTACTAAAATTTAAACATTTATAAATGAGTACACCTTGGACAAATTGCTATGACACTAATTAATATCTGTCAGGCCAAATATAAAATATATCATTCTTATATTAGATGTAAATTAAAAATAATTTATGTATACCTTTTATTTAACAATTGCAGCTAACAGTTTTGGATCATTCATAGTATCTAAATCATATGAGTTAATCAGTAAGCAAAACATTACAATTCCTAGTCTATCCAGGTACAAAAGTAGGCAAAATGTGATAATCCTCAGCTCCCTCATGCACACATGAAGTAGCAGTCTGGGATTGGAATTCAGTCTCTTAGGCACCTAGACCAGAGCTCTCTAACACATAATAAAAAAATTCTACTTTAAGTAATGCAAAATTTGGGGAAAATGGTAAGAGTTCTAAACCATCACTTTTATTACAAACCTACAAACTCTTGAAGTATTTTATCTGAACTATACAGATGGGGAGGGAAAGAACAGCTAAAAATTCCCTAGCTAGGATCAAATTACTCACATAAAGAATTTTTTAAAATATTCACTTGTAATTTTATTGCACAAACATTTGCAGTACATAATGTTTACATTCCTTGTAGGGAGCTGGTAAACCAAACAACACACTTTCTCTCCCGACCCTCTGCTCGCTCTCTCGTGCTCCCTCTCTCTCTCTCCCTATCTCCCTCTCTCCCTCTCCCTTTCCCATCAGAATCAGCTCTACTTCCAGGTTTCCTGCCAAATCTTTGGGGTTTTTTCCATTTCTTTTCACTCCCTTTTCTTCTTCACTCCATCTCTTGTTCGTCTTCCCATCATTTTGCTTTTATCTACTGAGTTTCTCAGTAAGAGAAACCATTTTTGATGTTCAAACCTGTATGTCTGATTTCACTTACTATTATGGTCTCAAAGTGTCTCCATTAAGCTATGAAAGACTCAAGTTTATCCTTTATGGTACCATATTACTCCATTATATGTAAATACCACATTTTCTTTTTCCATTCATCTGTTGCTGAGCATATAGCTCAGAGGTAGCCATTATGAACTGTGCTGCTGTAAATATGCGTGTGCATATGCCACCATCGTATGATGTCTTTAACTCTTTGGGAAAGATATTTAGAAGGGGAATGGCTGGATCAAATGGAATTCCTAGTTTTATTATTCTGAGGAATCTCCATACTGATTTCCATGGTGGTTGTATTAGTTTACATTCCCAATAAAAAAGTAGGTTTCCTTTTCCCCACAGTCTCTCTATGACCTAGAGAGGTCAGAATGGTCTCTCTATGACCATTTGTTATTACTTCATTTTTAAAGAAAAAATTTTTGAGCACAGCCATTCTTTCTGGAATATGATGAAATCTCAGTGTGGTTTCAATCTGCATTTGCATAGTCAGAGATGTTAAATATTTTCACGTTTATTTATTAGCGACTGTACTTCTGAGAAGAGTGTGCTCATTTCAGTTGGCCATATTTTGAATGGGTCTTTTATTTTGGAGGTGTCTAATTTTCTTAAATTCTTTATATGGTCTAGATTTTAGGGGCTGGGGAGATAGCAGCAGAAGCACCTGCCTAACAAGCGCAAGGTCCTGAGCTCAATTCTCGGTAACACCCCCACTAAAAATAATTTTAATAGATAGCAAATTTTTTCCCATTCTGTAGACTGTCTTTTCACCTCTATGTGATAAAGGATTAGATGTGAAGACAATAATAGCTATAAAACATTATTAGTATATATAAAATGAAGTAACCTTTTTGAATGATGGAAATTTCCAGCCTTCAAGTTGAATTATATTTCACTGCATATAACCTATTTCTCTCCTACATCCTAATACTTCAGTTTCTCCTATCAATGGATTTTAATTTTTCTCTCAGTATTTTTCCAAAAAGATCAATTAAGTTCATTTTTCATGTAAACTTGAGAAACACAGGCAAACAATTTCAACTCATAGAGAAGACTGGTAGCAGGCTTCACAGAGCAATACATTATACATCAGGTTATTACAATACTACCAAATGAACAAATTACTATGTAAAATTAAGAAATGCAGCACCCAAATAGAGAAAAATATCAACTTTAGATCAGAACTGCTAGTCTGATACTGAGAACGGTTCTTATCAGAAGATCAATTTTTCTTCTATTTCCTTTATCACCTAGAAATTACTCTAATGACCTCTAACTTTTAAGGTTTGGTAAATACAAATTTTACCAACATCTCTTGGTCTTTTTTCTTAATACATTATTAATTTTAATGTGTTTCATTCTTTTGAATGTTCAAGTCTAATTTTACTCTTCCTTGGCAAATGTATAAGGTCATCAATTTAAACTCTCCCTCACATTTAGTCACACACACACACACACACACACACACTCACACAAAAACTGGCTTTCATTTACATTGGCAGGTTAAATTTTAGTCATAATTATTTCCCAAGTAAGTGGACCAACACCTGGGTGTCTGGCAATAGAAGTGGGTTCACAGAAAATGAAACCAAAAGCTACAGTGGTTTTTGGTCTCTACACCTGCAGCGCTAGCAATTAGCAAAATTAAAAACAGAACTTACCATAAAGTGTGCCCTTGTATCGCACATAAGTTTACTCATGAGATCAAACACCTCCTAAAAGGAAGATTTTTAAAAAAAATTTTTTTTTATTTTTTGGCGGAACTGGGGATTGAACTCGGGCCCTTGCACTTGCCACGCAAACACTTACTCTATTAAGCTATTTCCCCAGCCCCCTCTTTAATTTTTTTGTACTGTTTTAGGGAATTGTCTACAGGGTGTTCAGGGTCTCACTACTAGATAAGAATTGTAGTGATCTGCCTATTTTACAGCCTCCCAAGTGCTGGGATTACAGGCATGCGCTACCGCGCCCAGTCTGAAAGAAGATTTATTAAATTCTAGAACCAGTTCTACAACTCTCTTGGAGCTACAATATCTCATTTAATTCAACAACTTTATTGAGTAGTAATTAACCTCCTTATACAGATTAGGAAATCTATCCTCAGTAATCCTGCCACTATGAACCAAGTTTTGAACCAAGACACATTAGACTTCAAAGCAAATGTTGTTAGTACTTACAGAATTTTAAGGACAGATGACTAAATAACAGAGCAGTGATGGTGAACCTTTTAGAGTTTTCCATGATATAAAACAGCCCACTGCACAATGTGTATGTGGTAGGTTCACCACTGATACAGAATAGCTAGTATAATTCCTTTATGTTACAGATGAAGAGGAAGCCTAAAGTGACTGATATTCGCCCAAAGACAATGACTGTGGTTAAACTGGGGATCTGAATTAAAGTTTTCTGATTTCCAGTGCAGCAATGTATCTAATAATGATTGTTATGTTCAGCTATATATATGTGTGTACATGTGTACACATGCACTTGGGGTTCAAGGTCCCTCAATATTATTTATAACATCTCACATACCTTCAAATGAAATTCTTATCTGTGGTTATGTAGGCATGTACATTTTTAAGGACCAAAATATTAAATTATTAAAACTATTGGTCAAGAGCAAAAACTTGATTGGTACTTAGGAATTACTACATACTGTTAAGTCTCTCTCCAAAGTATTTATTTATTCAATCATGTGCCTATAATGTACTGACTGATTGGCAATAAAAACACAACTTATCTAAGACAGAAGTCTGTTTACATCCTGGGGGAAGATATAGACAAGCAATACAATGCAGTGGGGTCAACGCTATAGCAGTAAGAGTACAAGATGCCACAGGATCAGGAAAACGGACATGTTGCCCAGATTGGGCTTTTCGAAGGAGGAGAGGAGAAAGATGAGTAGGAGTCAGTTAAAAAAGGAGTATTAAGTGCACATGTTTGAGGAAATACAAACAGGATTTGCTCATGAGACCATGCAAAGACCAGGGGAGGTGCAGGAGTAGGGAAAAGAAGTGAACCTACAGAAGCAAGGACAAGAATATTCAGGTCCTTGAAATCAACGGTTTTATGATCTTGTTGGTCAGCATTACCTAACCTTTAAAACAAGCAAAACACAAATGTGTGAGGCTCTAGCTCAGACCAATTACATCAGAAACTCTGAGGATCAGACTCTGGTATTACCATTTTTTCAACTCCTTAGAAGATTCTAACATGTAGCCAGCATATACAAACCACTGTCTAAACTCTGAAAACAGAGTTTCCGAGTATCATTACTACAAATATGGGAAAAGGTGATTCCAAGAAATTAGATCTTTCTGGGCCTAGGTTCTGCAGTCTGACTAAAAATGAGCTGGAGCAGATTAGATATGATAGAGTGAAAGGAGTCTGAACACAGTTTTGATGATGAGTATCACCAGATACCTGTCAGGCCTCAGATAATATCATTTCCTAGAGATAATAATACTTTTCTGTCTACACGACTGTTGTACAGCTCAAGAGCAGTAACACTTAAAACACAAACTGTGATTACCATAAAATAAACCATAATATTCTAACTTATGCTCCTACAGCTGAATAGCTTTTAAAATCATAAATATTTTTATTGGAGATGAAATATTTTGTGAAGTTTAAGAAACACATTTTATTTTAAAAATCCCTCCTACTTGCAATTTAAGATACAGAATAATAAAACAGAAAAGTGATTCTTTACTAGTACTCTAGCTGTTGAAGACATCAAATGGTATTAAGTTAGCTTTCTTCAAAATAAACAGAACAGAGCAAATGCCCTTTCCACAAAAATTACAACTTAAAAAAGAATTATTCAGTAAAGGGCTAAAAAGACATAAGACAAATACTATGTAATCTTTTCGGGGAAAAAATACCTATGATCTACTTTTAAAAAGTATTTTATTTCTACATTTAGGTGTTTTTTGAGGGACTACAGACTTGGGATGGAGAGGATCTTATCCTGACAGGAAGGAAGTTCTGCCCCCAGGACTGTTCCATGCAGCCATTCTTTTTTACAGCATCTTGTGGGAATATACGTGGTCAATGACATTATATACTTTCACGAGATCGGTTTGCAGTTCAACTGTGTGGAATGTCCCCTCTTAAACACTATATGCAATTAATTTTCTTAAACTTTAAATAAAATCACTGTGCTGTATTTACACGTGATTTATTTTTAATTCTTCACTTTCAACTGACAGGATACATTTCAAACTTATACTTAGTTAATGATAAAGTGCTGGTATTTGTTACTTTCTTAATTCCCTCAGGATACTATTGCCATTCTGATGTTCCACATTTCTTTCAATCGCCTATTTTGTGACTTTAATAGTAAAGCACTTATTTTGAAAAACGCACAAAAACTTTTGAAAAAAAATTATAGATCAAATTTTATTTACTTCTGTCATCCAAAACACAATCCCCAAAAGTAAGATTAAAAAACAGAAACAAAAAAAAAAACTTTAAAAGCATCATCTATCTCTCCCCCACCTACCCACTCCCCACAGGGCTCTCCTTAATTTTGACTGATGACCCTGCATAACAGTTAATCTGATAATTAAAAATTTCCACAACATGTAATATTTAGATGGAGATCTAGTCAGAATGCAATGCGTCAGAAAAAAAAAATCTTAAAACTTGAATACAGAGACATGCCACCAAATTCTTACACTGCAGTTGCTTTGATAGCCTGTTAAGAAAAACACTGGATATTCTGATTTAACCAAACTAATTTAGTAACCCAGGATCTTAAGTATTTTCCAGGACTCTCCTTACCACACCAGCAGAGCACCTAAATTCTGTACGTGCAATGTAAACAACCAAGATGATCTCTTTTCTAAGCAGGAAAACATTCGACCAATATTGCCTAATGTGGTTTAAAAGTTGCAGTAGAAATCACCAGTCTTGAGTTACCAGAAATTCATCTAACCAAGTTTTCCAGGTGTTCTCCCCGGCCTTACAAACTACCATCTGAAACATCACCCCAAAACCCACTCTCTGCATGTTCACAAAAGCGCAGTGGTGGAATGAGGAAGCTTCGCCAAGACGAAATCACAACTCTAATTCATTAAAAAATATGCAGACTGTTCTACAAAGCCCTCTTTTGTCGTGCTTTCTCACTCTGTATAAAGCTGCGTGAACAGCTCCCCAATTATTGACATCTAGGAAAATAGCTTTCGATTCCCAAGTCTAGTAACATGGTTGGCCACCATCACTACTTCTTTAGCATCCTAAAATAAACCCTAAAGCCGCGGTCAAAACACACTAGCTAAAACGCCTGGTGTTTACACAGCCCAAACCTGGGCGCTACCCTATCTTCCCGAGCCACTTAGGAGCTAAGAATGAAGCATCACATAATAGACTTAAAGACACAAGTCACATGAGACAATGTCTCAAGTCTATGAATGAAAACCCCAAACGTTTGATTGTCTGGTTAAAAGGAAAAAACAACCTCGAGAGGAAGGGTGGGAGGGGAGCTGCGGGACGGGGGAGCGGTTCTTGCAAACCCCTGCCGGGCGATTTAAAACCCAGGGAGAGGCGAGCGCAGGGCCGCGGGCGCGGCGGGCCGGAGTCCCCGGCGTGACAGCCCCCAGGCACGCCCGCGGGTCCCCCTCGCCGCGGGGCTCCGGGCAGCCCGCGACCCGCGGGCCGGGTGGGCGTGAGGGGCCCGGCCGGGGTGGCGGCCCCGGTGCACTTCCTCAGCCTCCGGCAGCCCGGTCCCCAAAAGCGGCAGAAGGAGGAAGC